>JAQIWK010000551.1:0-15194 GCA_034695265.1 Dissorhina ornata | reverse complement strand
TCAAATATAACAGATATTAAAAAATAAATATTTATTTATTGTATAAACTAAAAATTAAATTGTTATATCAAGTTAAATTTAGTAATATTTTAAAAACAACAAATTTATATTGATTACCAAATATAGCAGACAATATCTTGACAAATATTATTTATATTATTAATATTTATCCAAATATCTAAAATACTTTTATAACAATGACATTGTATTAATATTTATGACAATATATTTGTTATATTAATTAATTTTGTTATTTATATTTTTAAAACAAATAGTAAAACTAATTATACAATTATTTAAATTTTAAAATAAATTTACAAGTTGTTAGTTAAATAAATGAATTTATAAATACAGTAGTGTTAACTACTTATTAATGAAGTGTTTATTTTTAAAAATATAATCAACATAATTAACAAATTATAAAACTAATATTTTAAAACTAAAATTGCATTAATAATTAATTAATTATAAAAATATAACTATTTGTACAAAAAATTGTTATTTAGTGTTGTTTTCAATTTACGTATATTTTATATAACAAATTCAATGCAAAACCAAACGGTTTGAGGTTATTATGAAATTAATTATTAAAAATTAATATTTTTGATAGATATTTCCAAATTTATAATCAATTAACACCAAAAAAGTTATAGTTATCAGCAAAACTACATAATTAATGATAAATTTATAATAGTTTTTCAAATTTTAAAATAATATTTAATTATTGATAATCATTTTTATGAAGAAAAATAAAATTATAAATAATTATAGTTTAATACAAATAACTTTTATTTAAAAAACAGTTTTGGATTTAATTTCACAAATAAATAATTACAAATTAATGGGTTAAATATCTACATTTAATAAAACTATTAAATTAAATTTTAAAATTACATCAAAACTACAAAAATAAATAAATGTAACAGAATTATAATAATTAAGTTAAACTAAAAACTTTTAAGCTAAATGTGTGCAAAAAAATTATAATTAATTTTACTTAAAAGATACAAATAAATATAATTTTATATACTAAATGCACCAGAGTGAATATGTTGTGACAAAACATTATTTATAATAAATTAAATTAAAGTAAATTTTAAAAAAATTACAAAAGAGTTAACATTAAAAAATTGTTTGTATATCAAAATGAATTGCAAGTAAAATAATAACTTTTTTTTATTGTTAACGCTACATAAAATTTGATTATTATTTAATTTAAATTTATTATTTTAAATATAAATATTTTAACTATAATTTATTTTTCAAAATAATTTGCTCATAAAAATTACATGAATTTTGATCATAAAGTGTATATGTTTTTGAAAGATAATTTTAGACAATTTTATCAAAATTTATTAATTAATTAAAACCATTTAATAAATTATTATTTTGTTGTGTTAATAAATATAACAATTATATTGTGAGTATATTTAACGATAAATATATTTTATGTCTAAATAAATTACTTATCATTGGTTATAATTACCACATAAACAAATAATTTGAACCACATTTAGCTTTTTATTATTTTCTCCCAACAATTATAGGTATTTAGCAAAACAAACATTATTTTGTAAGTAGTTTTTTTTGTTGATTTTATTATAAGCTTTTTATGTTATATATTAGTTTGACTTTTCAATAGCAACAGTTGCTTATCATAAATATACTGTACTTTTTTAAGACATAAAATGTCAGATGAAATGTAAAGACCAACCAAAGTAAGGAAGTTTTTACATCAAATGCATTGAAAAATTAAATATATTTTATCATATATTTAAAGTTTAAGAAACAAAAAACAACAAAAATGTTAACATTTTTATTTGTTTATTCAAAAAATATTGATAAAAATAATTAATTAAATGAAAAAAGTTTTTTTTATTTATCCATTTTTAACAAAACCTTGAATTTGAGTTTCAATTTTATTTTTATTTCTTATATATATATTTTTAAACTCTGTTTTTATATCTAATTTTGTTTTGCATATAATATTTAAATTTGTTGTTATGCAATACAAAAGTATTAGGTATTGTTTTGTCAGACATTCAGGCAACTGTTTTTTATATACAAATAATAAAAATAATAAAATAATACTTTTCCAGACATTTGCTATAATGACAAAAAATAAGTCTCAAAATAATTTTCTTATAAAAGCTGATTATCTGTATTACCGGGAAATTTTGTGTTTCAGATGAACTTTATATCTAAAAGTTTTATATAAGTTTTTTCATTGTTATATAATATAATTGTGGACTGAATCAGACAATCGTACGCTAAACCCGAGACCATTAGATTATAGTCTCCCATCGATTTGAAATACCAAACAAAAAGGTTAAAGTATTATATCATATAATACTTTCTATGAGTATTATAAGTGTACCGGGAGTTTGCAAATTGACAGTAAAGGCAACAAAAAATAAAATTATATTTAATGAAAAGTATAACCTCTTTATCGGTTATTTCATTATAATAAGTGAATTGCAATTTTTTTCAGACACAGGAATCTAATGTATAAAATTATATAATAAATTATTTATAAATTTTGTAAACTAATATTAAATAATTATTTGCAAAAATAAATATAATTTGTAAACTAATTAATAATTATGTTTGAAATTATAAGTATTTATAGTAACTGATCTAATTCTGGATAATTATTCTGGGTGATTTATATTTTTGGATATACTTATAATTCAATTAGTGTAATGGCATAGGAATTACAATAAAAAATATAACTTATATAAATTAATTTGAAATTTATAAAAAAAATATAAATACTATATTAAATATCAAGAATATAAATTGCCGAATTGAAAAAAGCTAATATATTTTAATTTAAAACAAACATTTAGAAATATATGATTAGAAATATATGTGAAAGATAAATTTTGAAAAAATAAATTTCAAGTCTAAATAGATAAATATCATTATTAAATAAACATTATATTATATTTGAAACAAAAAGCTACACTCAAAAACACTAGACAAGTGATAGATAAGTAGTAAATAAATTTCACTTTTCCTTCACTTTTTTCACATCTAATTTATAGGAATTTCAAGGCTATAGTGATGTAAAAATATATGTCAGATATTGTTAAAACTTATTTAAAAAACGTACAGGCTAATTTTGGTGCCAATATTTATGACCAATTTGGACAATAATTTAGTTTAAAATTAGAAATAATATTTAATTATAATAATTAAAAGTTATAAATAATTTATAGTCGCACTGTAATGACTTCAATGATCACATGATAGCAAGCAATTGCTTGCAATTAATGGGAAATAAAAACATAAATTTACTTTAAATATAATATAAAATTATTTAAAATTATAGCAATTTTGATATGAGATCAATGATATTGCGTTAATAAGTTTGCATCAAAAATAACAAAAAACACAAGTCCTTAGGATGCAGTGCCTTTGGTGTTACAAAAAATGGGTAGTTTTTAAGTTTAAAAAACATAAAATTATTAATTAATAATATATATAATAATTAATGACATCGACATAAGACATTACGTTATTTAAAATATTATTATTATTATTATTTGCGACACAAAAAATATAAAATAAAATAAAAATGTTTGTCTGTTTTACTATAGCTATTAATCTGATTAAATGCCAACAAATAATAGTTATATTGATTACAAGGACTGAACCGAAAATTGAAAAATTTATTTTATTTTTAATATATTTTTTGTTTCATTTGTTTGTGTAGAGTGTGTGCAGAAGAATCACTATTTTTTTGCTTATATTTTTTGGTATTATAAGCTTTTATTTTCAGTTTCTCTCTCAGTATATATAAAATAAAACATATATTGGTTTTTATAGTTAGAAACAGAGAAGGAGGGGAGAGAGAGATAGACAGAGATAAAATAGATTTCATCCTATTTTTCCTCTTATTTAAAGTGAATTGAAAATATAATTTTTTTTCTTCAAAATTTAATAAATAATTTTTATTTAGTTCCGTATTATTGGTGTGAAGTTTTTGGTTGTGTTTAATATTTTTATTTATAAAGTTTTAATTTTTTAATAACTATTAATATTTTAATTTCAATAATGTTTTTATAATAAAAAGTTAAATATAGTTTTGGTTAATTGGATATTCTGGCGACGGCTATGAACAACTTGAATTTGAATTTAATCTTGGTAAATAATTATATATTTTTTATCCATTTTATTTGGTGTGAAACATTGATTTTATTTTGATAAATAATTTAATTACAAACCGATATCTTAATCGGCGTTTGCTGTCAAAGAAAAAAGTCATTGAAATATTATATGATATTTGAGTCTTTTGATCCACTTTTTGGTGTAAAGATTTTCAATTTAATTAGTGATATAATCATACATTAATAACATGTCTGTATAACGCTATGACGAGATTATTAAATACCATAATTGACTCTTAGGCTCAAGTGTTTTTGGCTTAACTTAAGTTATATATACGAGTGAATCGGGCGATAACGTCAATATAATTTGATAAATAAATTGTTTATTATTTACTAAACTATATGGATAATAGTGTAAATATATATAAATAAATAAAATCATTGATTGATTGTTGAATATTAATTAAATTTGTAATCTATTAGCGAGAAAGCATTTTCAATGAAAACTTAACTATCGTTTCAAATGTATTAAAAGTTTTTTTAGTTCATTATTAAAATGACTACTCAATTAAGTAGTTTATAGACATGTTTGGTAATAAAAATTTGTAAATCACATAAATAAATGGCTTTTATTTAGAAATATACATTAATCAAAATGTTGATCTCATATTTTAATGATAATGATTTTATTTTAAACAAAACAAAAAGTGTCAAAAAATCACCAATTAACTAAATGATTCTCGATTAATTCAATACCGTTTTTCCTTGACATTTGTACGCAAACTTATGTGTGATTTTATATTTTATTTTATTTTTTCGTGCCTTTTCTCTCTAATCATTTGAAAATAAATTTGTTTTTATTTTTTTCTACAGTGAATCTGAAGCCAAAAAAGTAATGAGTGTTGAATTGAATTTGATTTACTTTGCTTTAAATGATTGTAATTATATTGATATGTAATTGATATTCATATGAATTTAAATATATTCTGATGAATATAAATGTTGAAACACTTTGGATAACATTGAAAATGATATAATTTAATAATAATAATGTTATTTATATATTGATTTACATTTGCATATATAATATATAGTATGTATATTTTATGTATATATTCTTGAAATGCTATAAATACTGGCCTTTTATATTATAGCACCCATTAGTTTATAGTGTATTTAGAGACTCAAGAATTAAGTGTTTAATGTATGTCTCGTTTATAAATAGCTAGAGATTTATATGTTGTTTAGTTTTTACTGGTAATGTTTGTTAGTATATGTTGTTTCATTGACTTTATGCCAATTTATATACACATTTTACTCTGCCGTCTTCATTGACTTTTAATTTAATATACTTTTTTCTTTGCCTTTTAATTTAATTGTTTCCTTTAAGAGTATTGACTTAATTTTTGTTTTTTAATATTTTTAATTAAATTATAGATTTAATAATTAATAAAAGTGTTGCAAACGCCAGGGATAAGCAGGAATAATGACGATCTCTACCCATAAGAAAGTATTGATTTTGTTGTGCGGACTCATCGAGAATCTGATATTTAGTGGCACTTTATTTGGATGGCCGGCGCTCTTCTATATGTTAAAAAGTGAGGGCATTTTTGAACACTTGTGCCATAACATTGAGGATCAGCAACATATCACTGCCATTAATAATAATCATAAGATTATTATTGAAAATTTAACTCTTTCTCAAGACATGATCAATGAAATTGATTCAAACGTAACGGAAATTAAAAAGTTTACACATTTTGCAGACTTTCCAGCGATTAACGCAACGATATATAATGACATTCAAGTAAGCCTTCAAAATGTTATTTTTTCAAATTATTGATTATTATATTTAGTTAAACGATACTTTTTTCTCACTTAAAAACAACTTATAACAAATAATATTTTTGTGTTTCAAATAATTATCATTATAAGACATTAGGAAATAGTTGTTATTATAATAATATTTTGTAACAAATTTATTAATATTATTCTGTGTTATAAATAGTATTACATAAGCTATAAAAATAATGTTTAAAAACATTTATTTATAATAAAATTGTTTAAAAAACGATATATTTTTACAAGAAAAGTATTACTTAAATCACATGTTTAAAGATTTGTTTGAAACGATAAATTGCTTTAAGATTTTTATAAATGTTTGCTCTATATTTATTGCATTTATTTTATTTTCCATTTATAACATAACTAAAAAATAAACAAATTTTAATTAAATATTTACAATATTATAAATAAATAAATACAGATTCAAATACATCTATTAAATTGATAATATACAATTTTACAAACACATAAATTGATTTATTGATTTTATTAGTATTCAAAATAAATAATATAACAATATAATATATTTATTATACAGATAAGAAGGGATTGTACGGCCCAAGAAAATCTACTAAACCTTGCTTATACCATAGGAATATTCTCTATGGGTTTTACATCGTTTATATGGGGTTTCCTATTGGAGTCGTGGGGTTTAAGAATAGTTAGGATGTTATTAAAGTAAGTTTTCATTCATATCATAATATATAACAAAATTAAATTAAATTTTAAATCAATTTTATGTTTAGCTTATTGATCACCACCGGAAGTATTTTGCTTTGTCTTACAAGTAGAGGTATAATAAGATATGCAAATAAGATATTATCTTGATATCCGTGTCTAACATTTGTTTGTTTTGCTAATTATTCATTTAGAGAGATCTCATCTAATATTTCCGGCAATAATATTGTTAGCGTTGGCCGGAGTGCCCCTCCGTATAGCCAACATGCAAATCGCCGACTACTTCCCATCCAAGAGGTCGACAGTGATTACATTTTTTAGCGGTGCGTTTAGCGCCTCACCCATAGTGTTTGTTATGTTAAAGTATACCTACGATTCCGGACTATTCCCCTTTATGACTGTGATATTGGTTTTAGTTTTATTAAGTTTATTAATGTTTCCCTTCACAATGCTATTACTGCCCAAATTTAGTGTTAAACAACAGTTACAATTAGATATTACCACTAATATTGAACTCAAAACTTCTTATAAAAATCAAATTAAAGATAATTTAACTAAAGATTCAAATGGAAAGTCAGGTTTGAATGGATTAACGGCCAAAAATTTAGCTACAAATGGCAAACATTATGATAATAATGGTAACGGTATGACAGGTGGTGATGGCGAGGATGAAGTGTTTATTAAACCGGATGACAAAATAACGGCTAATATTGAGGTTGACATGGGCAATGAGGTGCCGTTAAGTGTGTCCCTGTGGAGTTTGGCATTTATATTGCATCAATTATGGTTTTCCTGGTTAAACACTTATATGGTATTATATTCTGGTTCAATGAATCTATGGTTAGATAGGGTCACCTCCGACACTGACACTGCCGGCGGATTTACCGAAGCGTTCGGTGTGGTCCAAGTGACCGCTCTTATCATCGCTCCCATCGCCGGCTTATTAATGGACCGTAATATCAATCGGGCCAACAAAGATGCCGACCCTTTCCAACGCAAGCTAACCCGTACTCAATCGGGATTTGTACCGATTCTGGTCACTACAGTAGTGTTGGCCATTTCGGTCGTTTGCCGATTCTTTAACACTGCCGGCGCTGTCTATAGCTCTATTGTATTCATTACTTTGTTGCGGTCTTTCTTAGTGGCCGTCGCGTCCGCCTACCTTCGCATTAGGTATTCAATTTTGTTTTGAATTGATTTGTTAATTAATTTTTAAATTAATTATAAAATTAAATTAGAAATATATTTTAATTTAGATTTAATGGCAATCATTTCAATCGTCTAAATGGGATAATGTGTACAACAAGTGCTGTATTTTCTTTACTACAATTTCCACTATTTATATGGGAATCTCATTCACATATTCACGCCTTTTGGGTAAGAATTTTCAGTTAATTTTAATTAAATATTATTTTTAAAAATTATAAAATTAATTAATATTTTTGTTGTTTATTTAGGTGAATATGTTTTGTGTGGTATTCACTATAATCTCGTTTACAAATCCTCTTTATTTGATTGTAACTCCTTTTCAAAAATATCTATTGAAAAGAGAGGAAGAAAATGAAATTAAATCAAGAGTTAATTAAATGATTGTTTAAAACTATTTTAAAAAATTAAATCAAATAATTAAAAGTTTGTCCACAAATACAAAAAGTTGCGGCACTTGTGTTGTTTGAGTCCAACTATAAAAATATTCAAAACTTATGTATATTTTGTAATGTAATTGTCGTGTCTATTAAATTAATTTTATGTTTAATTTTTAATTAATAATTAATTAATTAATTCTTGTTATATTATAATTATAATTATTATATCAAACAAAAGTCTTTCAGACCTAATGTGTATAAGGTTTTTGTTAAAATTCATTAAATTTATTTGTTTTAACAATTTTAATATTAATATATAATTTAAATTAAATAAATAAAACTATTATTTTTAACTAATTAAAAATTTGTAATTAATTTAATATTGAAAAATAAACTTTTAATTTAGAAATTATAATCTTAAACATATAAAAACAAAGTTTTAAATAAACATTTTTATAACTAATCAAACCATCAATTAATATGACAATTGATTTGCGATTAAAAACTGTAATCAAAAATAAAAAGTTTTGAAGTTTTTATAACTCTTTATAATCTGTAAAGAGTTGAATGAAAAGCAAGTGCTTATTGTTAGACACCTATTGAGTCAATACATTGATACAAAAAAGTAAGCGTTGAATGCATTGAACGCACAGTCAGTCAAACAGTGAGTGATTGAGAGCGTGAGTGTGAAGATTGTCCACCAATTGTCTCATTCATTGATTTGATTGTATTTTAACCACAAATTGTGGTCACAATTGTTGAATCACTTCAATCATTCACTTATTGATTGAATTGAATGACTCATTACTTTGAGTCCAAGTATTTTCCCAATTTAGAGACCAGTGACCAGCCATCACGTGGTCGGCCGTCACACCCGACACCAAACCAAATGAGCGGCTCATTTGACGGCAATCGTTGGTCGCAGACCCAAAACACCGACGGGTCGATGTCGCGCCCGCCAACCAAGTGTTACACATGCGGTAAAATTGGACACAAATCGACCGATTGTTACAGTAAACCATACAATGCGTATAGACCGCGTGGTGGCCGCGGCGGCCCTAGACGTGACCAACAAAATTGGCGTAAAAAACCTAATCCCAAATTGGGTCAAGACAAGAAATATCCAAAAGTGGGCACCAATACTAGGCCGTCGACCACCACTTTTGCGGGACATTTCCCACAACTAATACATTATTATCTTAATGAACGGTTGAGTGATATGTCTTTTATAATGGACGGACAGACACTGGTTGGCCACAAGTTTGTCGTTTCGGCCAAAAGTCCCGTATTTCGCCAAATGCTATACGAGTCGTCCGTAGACTGTCAGCCGGTAACCAACGAAGAAATGAATACTAAACCGGCGTTCAAAGCGGCCATTAAATCGATTGATTTAATGGACACAAATGTGGATGCATTCAAAGTATTGCTTAAATTTATATATTTGGAAGCGTTGGCCGACGATATAGCCACTGATCGGCAGATGGTTTGCGAAGTTCTTAAACTGTCCGTACGTTATAAAGTGCAACGACTGACCGATTTAATTGAAACAAAGATAGTGGACGAGTCGGACAATTGGAAACAATTGGCTGAATGTCTACTTGCGATGATTGAGACAAATAGCGATCAATTGCAAGATCTAGTGCCCGTCGAAGAGCTTAAGAATAGTCAAAACGATTTGAAAAAGACGGCCATCGAAGCCATTGTCGAGTCTAATCCACAATTGAAATCCGAAGAATTCAAACAAACTATTAAATGGGATGAGTTGTCCATCAATGAAGTGGTGCTCATGAAGAATATCGGTCTGATTGATGGCCAAGAGTTTGTCGACATTTTAGGAAACAAATAATTATTTAGTTAAATATGAATCAAACAAATTATTATCATTTATTATATATCATTATTTCTAATACCAAATATAACACATGTTTTTTTCGTTTAAAATTTTAATTATTACTTACAAATGATATAACATTTAAATCTCATTTATTATTACAATATTTAATATTCAATTGATTACTAAACTGTTTTAATTTTTAAAAATAATTATTAATCTGTTTTTATGTAATAATTTCTAATCAATAAAAATAAATACAATTAAACACAATATTTATTAAATATATTTAAAAACATTTACAAATACATTCAAAATAATGGTTTGAATTTGTCATTTAAATTTCAAAATAAATACTCAACTGATTTAATGGTAAATAAAAAAGACATTATATTAAAAATATAAGCGAGAAATAAATTTGTCCCAAAAAAGGTGTCAAAATACAGACTAAAAATACAAATATATATTCAGTCCATCTTTCCGAGGGCTCGGATGCGCTCGAGTAGAGGCGGGTGGGAGTGATACCAATTGGAGTATAGCCAGTCATATATCGGGAATCCCAGGTTGTCTTTGTTGAGTTTGATTAAAGACGATCGCAAGTCTGCCGTACGGTTTAGATGTTTGGCAAACGCGTCGGCCTGGAACTCATGCCGACGGCTCAAACAGGTCATCAGGAATGACAGGATCTGTACATTCAATACAAAATATTCAATTAAATATTTGTTTATAAAATATAAATGTTAACTAATTATAGTTGTTATTCAATGCATACTTCATTGTATGGCGAGAATATGTACTGAAATATAATGAATATTCCGATGAAAACGGGTCGTGTATTATGGAAACCAAACGCATCGTAAAGGACTTGATTTTGGTATAAAAGTGCAAAAACCATAAAACATAGAAACAAATTGGTTTCAGCGATGACCAGATTTTTGAGAATGTGGTTCAGCTTCCAGTGTCCTAACTCGTGGGCCAATACGGCTAATATCTCGTCGTTATTACAGCCGGCCTTCTTGTGCTCTTTAGTGGCCGAATCGCCGCTCGTATTGTCCTTATCTTTGTCATCGTCTTCGCTGGCTTTGGCTTCATCTGTAATCACCAATCAATCAATTAATACCAAACCAATTCAATGGCAAACACTACAAGTGTCTCATCACAGGTGTCTTACCCTTAATGAGCTGATCCTTATGGAAGTCTTCTAGAAGAGTATCGAAGAGAACAATGCGTTTGTTTTTGTGGAAACCATAGAAGTATGCGTTGGAATGAGACGATCGTTTGGATCCCTCGACAATATACAGCTTCTTCAGTGGAAAGTCAATACTTGCGGCCAACTTCTCGATCTCTCGTTTCAGTTCCCCGTCGGGTAATGGCGTAAACTTATCAAACAGTGGGGCGATATAGTCGGCGTACACTGTCATCAACAACAGGGTTACCACAAAACAAAAGGCCCACAAATAGATGAAGAAGTAGTCGCCGCCGGCCTTCACTATCCAAACGGCCGCCGCAAGTATTGGCGACAGAATGGCCTGCATTATGACAAACTTCTTCACTTTGTCCTGAATTACAAACACATAAAACAGTTACCATTTAATGATAATGACATCAAATTCAAGTGGATATTCAATGACCAGTTCGTTGATATAATCATACCTTAGCGTAGAAACCCATTGTCTGTTTATTGAATCCATGTCTTTGTTCGATGATAAACGTGTGGTATAGACTCCACGGAAGATCAATAATGGTAGACAATACGGATCCGATTAAGACAAACGTCAGTGTCTGCAGTATTTCCGTGTCGCCTGAATATCCCACACGACTGACCAGACGTCCCGAATAGCGCCATAGCATTGGTATGGCGTCGGTCCACAAAATGGCCTAAAATATCATCAAATAATGTAAGTTAGCAACGGATCAAATAGGGGTGATGTTTGCCGATGACATACAGTGTTAAGCAATTGGTTCCAAATGGAAGAGTAAAATCCGAAACAACTCTTATCGACGCTATAATCTCTGGCTTTGATGAGTGTCTCGGTGTCCAACACACCGATCAGTTCAGTCGGCACTTCATCCACACTCTTGTATATCTTGTACTGCATTTCAATGACAAACAAAACAATCAATCAATTCATTCACAATTCAATCACTTTATTTGATACATACCTGCCGTCGGGAAAGGTATAGATCCCACGCAAACACAATCCAAGTAAACACCAGAACTGATCCGAAGATGTTAGCGGGCGTCCAATAAGCGGCGATCAAGTCATTGGCCCATTGATTGGCAAAAGTGCCGCTCAATATACCGTGTCTTGTGGCCGATGACATAGCCTTCCTCTTCAATGTGTGACCACAAGTGATTGATCACTACAACAGATACTGAAGATATATGACGAGTGACTCACCTATGGATGACAATGACAACCAAATTAATGGATAATAACTGTAAATGTAATGCAATTATCAATCAATGATTGGACACATGTTTTCATACAATTAGACAATAGATGTTCATAAATAACGTTAACTCTTATATAACTATAAGTTTGCTTTCAATTATATATTGTTTAATTAATTTATAAATTTATAATTTAATTAAATTTTATAATTAATTAATAACTTTGTTACTGATTTATAGATTTAATTACTCTTTGCATGGTTTTGTGAGATTAATTCACAATTAATAGTTACAATAAAATATTTATTACATTATATTATTTGAATATAAAAACTTTGAATAATTTTAAAAGCATTTAACTTAAATGTCATAAATTAAATGTATAATTAAATTATATTTTGTTTTATATTTAAATTTAAATAAATTTAATATTTGATATTTATTATTTAAAAATTATTATATAATTATATAATAGTTTATAAACTTTCTTGAGTTTAAGATAGATTAAAATAATATTAAATTATATTGTAATTCAATTTATTTAAATAATTTGTTATTTTAAAATGTAAATCTTTTAATTTAATATAATTTTTAATTAAATTAAATTTTAATATTTTGTGCTAATATTTCTTATATTAAACTTAAATCTATATTTAGACAACAAATTATGCAAACAATAAGTATTAATTAAACCTACAAACTTTTTCAATCTGATTTTTTTAAATTTTATGTTAATTTTAATTAATTTCAAAATAAATAGTTAAACAAAAAAATTACATTATTTATAATACAATTAGTAATAATGCTATAATAAGTGTGTATTGTATGGGTGTTTGTAATTCTGCATCAAATTTCAAGAATTTAATGAAAATTCTTGTTTTTAACCAAAAAATTGATTATTTACTGGAAATTTGCTCATAAAATAAATTTTTAAAAATATAAATTACAAGTATATTATAATTTGCCTCAATTAACATAAATTTTAATTAAATCCATTATTGTGTTTATGTTAATTGAGACACAATAATGGTTTTAATTAAAATTTATTTTACTTTTATTAGTTTTATTTTAGTTCTGGTTTTTGAATTATTTTGAATTTATTTGCTTTTTTAAATTGATTAACAATTAATTAAAATTTATATTTACACAAAAATAAACTTGTTGATTAATGAATATAAATCGTTATAATAAAAAGTTTGTTAATTGTGAAATATATATGATTTAATTTGAAGGTTAACTAATTTTGGTGTAATTTATTATGAATGTAGTTATAATTAATGATTTGTAAACAGGACCATTTAAAATTAAAAGTTTTTGTTCAATTTAAATAATTTTACCATTTGATGATTCATTTGTTTAATTATTTTTTATTTAATTAAATGATTGTGAATATAATGATTATAAATAAATTCCTTGAAATTGTAATATAAGATATTTTTGTAAAAACTAAAATTTATAATACAATTAAACAATCAAATTATTTAAACTATAAATTAAGTTAATTAAAAAACAATAAAACAATAGTTTGATAAATTTTATTTATTACAATTATATGTAAATTAAATTATGTGTTTTCATATAAGTTGTTATGAAATTTTAACCATTATATTAAATATTCATTTAAAAAATTGTATCAAACTTGTTGTTTTATATCAAATTTAAATAAATTTTCAATTAAGTTAAAAGTAAGTAACTTATTTACTAATAAATAAAAAACATTTTGACAATGAACTCAATTTTACAATGTTCAAGATGAGTATTTGAAAATAGCTACATAACTTTATTATATTATAAAAAATATTGTATAATTTTCAGACAGACATTGATTTTTAATTTTATTAATATTATTATACATTAAAATATACTACAATTAATTCATTATTAAATACAATATAATTTTATACAACTAATTATTTAATAATTATCTGTATCAATGTCATTTAAAATTGTATGACTAATGAAAAATTAAACCAATTGTTACACTTAACTAGAGATATATTAAATAATAATTAAATTGTTAATTAAACGTATAATTTTATAACTAAACACTATATTAAACAATATTTCACATAAAACCTGTGGTTTAAAAAAGCAAAAATATTTTTCCAATAAAAATAAAACTTTATAAATAATAATAAAAATGTTTACATACTAATTTATAGTTAATTTTACAATATTTAATTTAAATAGTAATATAAATATATAATTAATAGTTTTTGATATTCATTAATCTTATGGTTTTGTTTTACTCAAGGATTTATGTATTTTTGGATAAATTACAAATTTGTTTAGTAAATTAATACTAAATATTTAATTTAATTAGGTTTATATTTAAATATTTATATAAATATTAATTATAAAAATTAAAAATAAAAGCTATATTTAACTCCATAACAAGAAACAATATCAAATATAATTTAACTAAAAACTTTTAGTTGAGTATGCTTAAATAAAAGTTTTGTAATATACAGTATATTTATATTAATATATAATTTGTTAAAATAACAATTTAATTATATTTTTAATGTTATCTGTTTATGATTTACAATAATTTGATTTAATTGTAATTTAATGTTTAAATAATATTTATTTTAATTAATATTTTAATAATTAATTTTAGGTAAGTTTTAGACTATATTTATTATTTGCGTTGATATTAAGTTACTAAACAAATCTGTAAAAAAGTTTCACATTATAATTTATAAATAAATAAATATTGTTATATAAAAATTTAATCATAAATTTAG
>JAQIWK010000550.1:0-15200 GCA_034695265.1 Dissorhina ornata | reverse complement strand
CAATAAATATGCTTGCTTGTATTTAGGATTAAGATAAGATAAGAACTCAGATAAGTTTGTATATATTATTTTCAATTTCATCTGTCTGTACAACAGTATAAATATAAGCAATTATAAAATAAATATTTATCAACTTTATTTACTAATTTTGGCACAAAACAAAATAATTATATATATAATTGTGATCAACACTTTAAAAAAATTATTTAATTACTTGTTGTAAACTAAATTAAAGTATTTATAAATAATTCTTTATTTTTTTATTTACTCTAGAAAATTCTCGGAAAAAATTTTATTTAATATTACTTCTATAAAAAGTAACTTGATAAAAAATTAATTATCAAAAAGTTTCGTAATTGCGCGTGCTAAACACATGTATATAAATGTACAGTTAATGTTACATTTATTTAAATAAGTAAGCCGGTTCACAATTATTTCCTTGCCAACAATTCTTGTGATTTTTCAATAAATAAATAAAAATAAATAAAAATAACTAAAAAAGTATCAAAAATTTTCCATAAATTTACTAAAATTTACAATTAAATAAAAAATTAAACAAATAAAACATTACACCATAAGTTGTGTACCCAGTTATGACTGTTTACATAAGCATTTTATGTCAAAATGCTTTTCACATTAAATCAAAAAAAGTCTTATGATTTTTATTATACACTTAAACTTTTGCTATCAGTTTATAGACTAGTATTTAATATGATATACAAAAAATTTTTTTGCTATGTATTGCACTGAATTTGAAAAGACTTTGTAATCCAATTTATTAGTAAAAGTTTTATTTAAATTAAATATACAACTGAATGATTACTTTCAACCAAATAGCAAGGGTATATAAGGACTGGCCTTTTAGTTACTAGCTTTCCATTTGAGTTATATATTGAATTAAAAGTACTATAATGTTATATAATTAAAATCAATTAAGAAAGTATTTAATTAAATAAATCAAAGTATTCATTAGAAAAATAAATTTATTAAATAACATTAATATTTTATTTATAAATTTGTGCAAAACATAGCACTTTTATGTTTTTATAATTGTTTTAAAAAAATAACATATTTTTAACATAAAATATTAGGCATTTATAGAAATACAAGTAATTGTATTGAAAAGCTTTTTTAAAATTTAATTACAACTATAGCCTTAACTTATTTTTTGAAAATAAAAATATATTAAACAAAAGTTTTTAATTCAAAATAATATTATTATTATTTTTGTTGTTGTTGTAAAACATATTTTTACAAATAAAAGATATACCAACATAAAAAAAGACCACCAAGATGATTCGCCTGTGTATTGTATCCGTACTAATAGCCACAAATGGTCTACATTTGGCCTATAAATCGGCCGATATTAAGTAAGTTTATAATACCTATAAATTGTACCTGATACCATCCATATAATTACAAATCCTGGTTTAGTTTTGAATATATACAATGTAATTGTGATATTAATACTTACCATTAATACCATACCATTATATACCATAATTAAACTGGTAATCAGTTTGTGCTATAAAAAAACCAATTTTATTCAAAAGTTACAATTATTATTATTAATACACTACAAAAAATATGTTCAAATGATTGGGTAAGCAGCTTGATAAAAATATTATATCAAATATTTATTTTATATTATATTTATACTTTATTTTTATGTTTTATGACGTCAGAATATTATTTCTCTCTCTCTCTCTCTCTCTCTCTCTCTCTCTCTATCCCTTACTATCTATCTTTCTTTCTCTTTAAATCATAAAGTTTTAGTGCAAAATATAGAGTTCATAGTATACTAGAGTTGCGTAACACCAAGCTAATTTATAATAAGTAAGCATAAGTGTATTAATAATATAAACAGTGCAAGTATTTTTTTATTTGATTAGATAACAGGTTTAGTTTATAGTTAATTAAAACTTATATTGAAATGTAGTTATGTTGCAATGTTATTATGATTACTACCTGTACTAGTACTGAATTAACATTGTCCTGGTGAAATAATTGTTAAAGTATTTAATTCAAGGGTGTTTAGTATCCATTATTTTTAAACCACTTTATGTCATATGAAAATAATAAATATATTTTATGAATTTCACACATTTATTAATAAACTAGGTAATAATATCAGTTATAAATCTATATCTTATTATTTAATCAGGATTTAAATAACTACAAAATTGTGCAACCATATTTTTTAAAGTTAAAATAATAAATACATTGTTTTATTAGCTGTACTAAATGCTAACTTATTTAAAAATATTTGATAATATAATTATAATTAATTAAATAATTTTTTTGATTAACTTTGAAAATAAATATTATAAACGCTAGCATAAAATATTTTTAATCACATTTTTGTTATAATTGCTATAATTAACAAAATTAAACCTCATACTTTTGTTATAATTTAAAATTATAATTCTTAAAGTTTTTCTTAGATTATGTTTAATAATTAAATCTAATATTAAACTAATTATATATTAATTTAAAAAGTTTATGATTTTTTTTAGTGCTAGCCATTGATGCGTTAATCATATTAAATTAACATTTAATTAATATTTAGTGTAAAATAATTATTATTTATTTAAATAGTTTTATTTAAAAACAATAGAAATGGTAGCATTGTTATTATTAGGAAATTTACCATACTTATTTAGCAATATTAGTGCCTTGACACTAGTCCATCCAATTATGGGTTTTACAACTAAATTATTAATTTTATTTCTAACACTATGTCCCCACATAACTAATTACCAAGTTTGTCATTTATATACTAGGTAAATATTAAATTTATAGTTTTCAAAACCAATATTATCTAGTTATTTGTTCAAAAAAAATAACATCTGTTATTGAAGTTATAATATAATTATAAATTATAAATTTTTATTTAATTTAAAAAAAAACAGTGATCAACAATCAATATGGACTGACCCGGCCACTAATCAATTATCACTATTCAGTCATCATTCAACAAGTAGTTTAAACTTTTATGAAAACACCAATACTATTCAGTCATTGGCTAAACATATATCAAAAGGTATTTAAAATTTTAATTTAGTTAAACTTAAAGTGAAATTTAATTAGTCTTAAAATTAATTTAAATAAGTTGTTTTTAAATGTAAATTATAATAAATATAATTTTAAACACTTTATAGACTCATTTTGGCGATTATTGACTACAAAAAGGGGTACATTTGGGACAAACCCATTGAATCGGGAGGCGTTAAACTATTGCCAATCCTTGTACTTAACATCAGTTATTTTGGTCACACTTTTGGCACTCAAACGCTATAAACAAAACTATATATTTGTATCCAAGACTGGAAACGAGTTGGACATACAACCAAAATCTAGACTTAATAAAGTTAATAATTATGTATCAGATATCGAGGTATGTTTTATTTGTTTTGAAAGTTAACATTGTAATTTCTTAAATATACCCTGGTCAATAAGATTTTTTAAAATTATTGCTATAGTTACGCATTTTCAAACTTTGTGTAGTTATGGTAGTTTTAAAAGTCTTATTGGTTAAACTATATGTCTTGCAACTATCAATTTTATTTTTGACATGAGAAAATATCTTGTTAAACAATTAATAATTACTTAAATTAATTTAAATTATAAATCAATTATTTAATTATAGATATCCTTATATTGTTTACTACCGTTGCGGACAATGTCACGCATTTGGGGTAAAATAAATGCAATACAATTACCGATTGCCTTAAGAAAACCCATAATTTATAGTTATATAAAAACATTTGGCTGTAACCTGGATGAGGCCCTCGACCAAGACTTAACGCACTATAAAAATTTAAATGAATTTTTTCGACGTTCCCTTAGACCAGGGGTCCGACCCATTAATACCACTAATGGTGTGGTAAGTAAATAGTTAATATAAAATTTAATTTAAAAAATAAAAACTAAATTTATTATAATTTTTGCAATAATAGGTTAGTCCCGCCGATGGCACTATACTACACTTTGGACAGGTATGCGATGGCCGGGTAGAGCAGGTTAAAGGCATTACTTATTCATTGCGCAAATTTTTGGGGCCACAACCTAACTGTCAAAACATCCAGGATATCAGTCCTATTGAATACCAGCAAAACCTTTTATTAAACAATAATAATAATGGCATCAAAACAGCGCTGTACTCGTGTGTGGTATACCTATCGCCCGGTGATTATCATAGGTTTCACTCGCCGGCCAACTGGTCCGTTGACTCTAGACGTCATTTTGCCGGACACTTGTTGAGCGTAAACCCGGGTGTCGTACAGATATTCCCGCAAATGTTTACTATTAACGAACGGGTAGTCTATTCGGGTCACTGGCCGTACGGCTACTTCTCAATGGCCGCTGTCGGGGCCACAAATGTGGGCACTGTTCGGGTTTACTTTGATAAGGTATGGCTAGTTTTGAACAAATAATATAATCATAAATTAATTAGTTAATGATTTAAGTTAAATGCAAATGGAAATGAGCTTGATATAAGTTTACAAATATGTCTGATGATTTAAAAATCACTAATGAATTTATATTTATTTTGTATTTTTATAGGATTTAGTAACAAATGAGAGACAGTGGACCGCCGGTGAATACCGTGACCTGACATTACCGACTCAGTTAGATATGTCCAAAGGTCAGGCTTTTGGTGAATTCAATTTGGGATCAACTATTGTGTTGATATTTGAAGCACCGGTTGGTATAAAGTTTGGTGTGACCGCCGGTCAACGGGTCAAATACGGACAACTATTGGCCAAAATTTAGATATTAAATATAATTTTTAGGACAATTTTTTAAATATAATTTTTAGGATAATTTTTTAAATATAATTTTATTTAATATTTATAATTTAAATTCAATTTTAAATATATTTTATGTAATAATTTCATTGTATTTATAAATCATCTACATCAGCTCATTTATGTCATTGTATATTTTAAAAGCATTTATATTAAATAAAATTAAAACTATTTAATAAGATATTTAATACTTTATATTAAATTTAATACTAAAATTTAAAATAATTTATAAATGATATACTTATTTGTGATATTTAAGACTTGAATAAACTAAAAATTAAATTAAAATATTAATTATTTCAAATTTAATTTAATCAAAACCTTTGAAACATGTTAATTACAGTACTTTTAAATGACCTGTCAAGTTTTAATTGCAAACATTTAATTGCAATTATAGGTAATTGTTAAATTGGCTTTTAAATTTAATTTTGCTTATTAATAATTACAAATTAAACTAGCAGGTCTAATTGGTTTACTAGTTGACTATACAAATACAATTACAATACAATATTACGCAAATGTAACCGAGGTCAATTGTGGTGTGGGACCTGAGACTCAATTGTATGAAAATCAATGTTTCAAATATAATAACAAAGTTTACAACCAAAATGCTATTCAAAATGGTGAGCCAGCCAAACGAGGCCAAATGCCCTGGGTAGTTTTCATCGAGGCAATTAGAAATCCGGGAAATAATGCGGCAACTAATCCGTAAGAAAGTTTATATTTATATTATATTAATTAATAGATATTAATCAGTATATTCTTAATTATATAATAAATATTATTATTATTATTTAATTATTTAACTTGTGCATCATGATGATTTATAACTCTATACTATTGATACATAGGATTGAGTGCACAGGCGTTATAATAAATGAAAACTTTGTAGTAACCGCTGGCCATTGTATCAGGTTAGTTTAACTTAATTTAATACATATAGTTATTATATGAAATTAATAAATTATATTCAAAGGTAATTAATATGTACATTGTACTTGATATATTATAGTTGCGCTGACAAAGATAACCCAAATGATCCATGTAAAATTGAAAGTATTAAAGTCTACATTAACACCTATAACTTAGACCCGGTCCAGATGGGGCGCCAATATTGGGGCGATTATATTATGGCCAATCAATTTTATCGAGATAATTCCGAAAATATTGGTATTATAAGACTAAATACACCGCTTTATTTTGTCCCTGGTGGTCTAAACTCAATATGTTTACCAAAAATGGACCAGCTTAATTTACGGGACGAGTATGGCGTTATTGTGGGCTATGACTCAAATTACCGTGTTCAATTAACTAACAGCAATGACAGAGTGTTGCGTATGGGATGGGCCTTAATTCAGCCAGCTCGTTATAATGACATAGATCACAAGGGTAAATTGATGTGGGTTCAGCCAATTGTACGTGCTGCAAATGGTCAGTTAGTTTGTCAGGTAATTTGTTATCTTATTTTTATATCATATTACTATAGAGTGATCTCTAAAAATTTTTATATTACCATAGTTACCCATAGCCTTATAAACGTAACTATGATAAACATAAAAATCCTTATGAGTCGTTCAATATAAGATTTCATAATTTGTTAAATATAATTAAACTATATTTTACAAGGCTGATTCGGGTTCGCCAGTGGTCCAGTACGTAAATGGCCAGGCTGTTTTAATTGGTATACAAGTATCGGCTTATGATTTGTGTCAGCGTAACCCAAATTACACTTTACCAAGCATTGAGTATTTGCGTATAAGCAGGCACATTAGATTCATTATTCAAGAAGTTGCTAATTTAAATTACAAATATAATCTTGGATATTTGTCGCAAATAAGTCACAAATTGAATGCAAATGCATCATCACCTTGATAATATTACCCTGATGTTTAAAAGACTGTTATATTTGGCTAATTTACATAAAGAGCGGTCTATAAACATTTTAAAGTTATTATTGTTATCAAAGGCCTGAGAAAGCTATGAACAACTATGGTAACATAAAAATCTTTATAGACCACTCTGTATAGTTGATTGTATTTTAACTTTTCATAAACATTTTATTTAAACAAAAATATTTTATTTTTAAATACTTGTTTAATTTGCTCAATAAAACATAATTTAATAACTTAATAAACTATAGATTATTTAAATAAAATATTATAAAACAATTTTAAGTGATTTTCTTATCTTGAACATAAAATCCAGGGCCAATTTTTCTGAGCTCGGTTAACCATCTAAGGCTATTGCTAGTGAACTAATGGGACATTTTGGTCCCCCAAACAGCCACCAAAATAGCAACCGTCGGTAATAGTGGCCACCCATTGGCCTCAAGACAACTTTGGCACCTCAAATGGTGCCAATTGGTTGATGGGACCTAATGGTGGATCCAGTGAATCAATTAGGCAAATAGGTGGCCACCATTCGTATGACATAACTATTGATATAAGTACAGAGCTGATCCAGTAGGTCCCGCAACCATTGGGCGCCCGCTTTACTCCAATTCACTCTCGGCGACGGCCGGTAAGTCCTGAGCGTTCACTAGGAGTGTCCCGTCGCCGGCGATACCGTACGCCACTACAGCTATAATGTCGACCAAACGGCGCCAATCTGACCATAAATAGTGCCGTCAAAAAGTGGACAAAACATATTTATATCCCAAATAGTCGTCAAGTCTTACGTATGTCTCAAACTAGTAGACCGTAGACCAGCGATAGGCCGATACCGCACACGACTGGTTGGTTATATACCATAGCATTATGTGACCCATAATGTCAAGTGGTTTAGACATTTGTAGCTGTAGTTTGATATTCAAGTTAAATGTCTTGTAATTATCCATTTAGTAGATCCCAAGACATCACTCAAACGGTGCCATTAAATTAATTGTCACCAAAAAATAAAATACATATAAAACTGATCCCAAAAATTCAATCTACAAATACAATACAATATTTATTATTTAATTAATTAAAACATTTTTTTGTGCTTTACTTTTGTTTGTAATTTAAATTACAATTAAATTAAATAAATATTCATTTTGATTAAAATTCAAACCAATTATAATTACTTGTAATTCATATCTTTATATTGATTATCACTTAAGTTGGTTCCAGTCATTGGCCACTTACTGGTCATCAAAAAAAAGTTTACCAACTCTTCGGTCGATCGGTTCCTAAGGTCGGGTCACTTGTATGGACACAACCATCGTATTGTCACCTCATTTACGGACATCACTCGATGGTCTCATCCGTATTGACCGCTACTATACGTCCCAATCAATAGCCGATACTTATCGGTCACCACAACCTCTTCGGTAATGTCTTTGTAATTAATGTTTTGTCTTCTTGTCATCGGTTCCCATATTTTAGGTCTTATTTTGTTTCTTCGTTTCACTCGTGTCCTCGCAATTGATTGTCTTGTTTTGTGCCACAAATGTCTTGTAATGGTTGTCCAACTGATCCGTTAAATCAAATGTACGTTAGTTTTGATTGCAAACACATTTGATCCGCACATCCATTAAGATATTGTCATTATTTGGTCCAACATTTCCATCAATTGTCTCAACTCTTTGGCCAATCGTTTGCTGTCATCACTCAACACATCCGCCAACTTATTCATCACTATTTCAGCCATTATTTTGACCACAAATTTGTTTAACTATTAAATCAAAACAATTAATAAAAACTAATTGTAATTCAAATGTCAATACAAAACATACGGTCAGTCCATACAAAACGTTACAAACATTTTTTGTGTTACTTTTAAAACACTTTTAATATAATTATAATTAAAAGTTTTAATTTAAATTTAATATGTGCTTTATTTAGTGTTTAATTGTAAACAATTTAGTTTAGATATTTTTAATTTTTAAAAATAAATTACAAATATAATTAGATTAATAGTTCATTTAACTTTAACTTCAAATACATAATGTTTATTTAAAATTAACTAAATTTTAAATAATATTTATTTAAAGTTTATCATTAAAAATTAATCATAAAATAATTAAATATTTACTAATTAATATAATTGATAAAATAAATTAAAATTTAATTATAAATATAAAAAATTAAGTTTACAAAAAAAAAATCTTTGGCAAGGGTGGGATTCGAACCCACGCCTCCGAAGAGACTGGTGCCTTAAACCAGCGCCTTAGACCGCTCGGCCACCTTACCAATGTGAAGTGACATGTGTAACAGGCTCATTTTGTTTGTAGACGCTTTAATTGCTTAAGTATCATAGTTATATTAACTAGCATTATGCCCAAAATACATTACCATCCTATCTATGCTTACTAAACATTATATTAAATATAATTCAAACTATAAATGTTGTTGAATGTAATTTAATATTACACTCAATATGTAGTTTACTTTAATTTTATATTATATTTTAATTGCTTTTTAAGATCTAGTTTTGTATATACAATATATATTCAGTTTATAATGCATTTGTAAATTATAATTTGTAATCAATATCTTAATAGCCACCTCTCTCTCTCTCTCTCTCTCTCTCTCTCTCTCTCTCTCTCTCTCTCTCTTCAAAATAACTTGAAAACAAAAACTTTTGATAAAATAAAACTGAATATAATTTCCAAGAATTTTATATTATATTTCATTATATATTTTAAAGTCAATAAAATAATTATTGTGAATATTCTTGATATTAGTATAATTATAATAATCATCATTAATATTATATATATATAAGAAAAATATTTTGAATATAATTTTTAAGTCACGCATAGGCTATACATTATAAGAAATCAAGTATATTATACCCTACATTATATGGCTAGTAAATTATTATTAACATTATTATTATAAATTATATTTATATTTATTTAAGTTAGTGGTTGTGTGTATCTTGGTGGCGAACTTGACATTCAAAAAAATAGTTAAATATATTTTGTATTTATATTTAAAATAAACACATTTTTTAAATTTTAATATATAGTTTATTGTAAAGAATATATAGTTTAAATATAATATAAAATTTACATTTATCAAGAATTTTTACTTTTAATTATTTTATATTGAACTACATGCAAAATTGTTACTTGGTAATTATAGGCCTTATCTGGTATAATTATTATTATTATACTTATTAATTAATATAATGTGTAATGAGTTTACCGTTACAATTATGGTGTTATTTAGTAGAGTTGTATCAAACCATTAGACGATTCAAAAGGATGCAACAATTACTGCATAAAATTAAACAATTTTCCCATACATTTGTACGCCGACCTGAGTTTATATTGCTAACCGGTGTGGCACTAGTAATAATTGGTGCATTTTTAGCCATCGTATTTCCTATGCTACTTGGACTTGGTCAGTCATTATTACAAATAAAATTATATTATAATTTTAATTTTAATTACAATTTTATAATTTGAAAATTATTAGGACTGGACATGAACTTTAAGCTCACGGATGGAAAGTTTATATTCAAGAACTGGTAATGTAATGTGTTTTGCAATCAATATTTAATGTAAATTTTTTTTACTGTAATTTCAAAATTGAATTTTTATTTTATTTGGACAAAAATATTATAGCATTTGTTTTGTGATCTCATAATAATTTTATATAGTATTTAAAAAGTAGATAATTTTGAACAAATAATCTTTATTTATATAAATGTGTTAATTACATAAATATATTTTTTTGTATGATTAACATTACAGGCAAGAATTGCCAATACCTATACTAACCAAGATATATCTGTTTGATATACAAAATCCGAACGAGTTTAGCCAAGGTGCTATACCGGTTATCAGGGAGGTGGGTCCATATGTTTATAAGTAAGTCATATTTAATACACATTTAATTATAATTAATTAATTATTTTATTTTCATAGAGAGTATAAAACTAGAGAAATAATTGAATGGTTAGTCTTTTACTTAATTTAGTTTAAATTTTTTAAAAATAATTATTTATTATTCAATTAATTTTTTAATTAAAAATAGGTCTGAAGACAACAAGCGAGTGAAATATTATGAAACACTACAGTTTGAATTTGATCCTGATCTTAGCTATGGTAGACTGGATGATACAATTACACTGGTCAATGTGCCATTATTGGTAAAGCATTTTAATTATATGTTTATTGAATAAATTTAGTTAATATTTATTTGAAGTAACTAATTAAATATATATCAAATGAATTAACAAATAAAAATTATATTAAAAATTATATTTAATGATTTATAGCTAATATATTTGATTCATACATCATTAGATGATACTGATCAAAATTATATTTTGAAATAAAACAATACTCTTTAATTAAATAGCAATTTATTATCAATTAATCAAACTTTAAAAATCAAACAAGAAATATTTTAATACATATATTTGTAAATCAATATATTTTTATTAGACCATTAATGAGTCACTAAATATGATGATAATTTAAACATTAAAAAAGTTTACTGCTAATATTTAATAAATTTTAAAATTTACCATCCATATAATTGCAACCAGAATAAGTCCAAGGGCATTTAATTTAGCATGCAATATTTACATTTATTTTATTACAATTATTTTGTTTAAAAACACAATTAAATTATTAGTTTTATTAATTATAATTATAGTTATAATAAAATTACAATATATGAATCATTTAATATGCATTAATCATGATGATAATATAATTAAATCTTATTATAGATTATATTTTCGATTATAAACTCGGCGGTCGAGCGGTTCCCATTGACACCCATTATATCGCCGATAGTTAACAATGTGATCAATACATTACTGGCCACACATCGGGAACGGTTGCTCGAGACCCGTACGGTTGGCGAAGTGCTTAACGGTCGGCGCATAACCTTTTTGGACACTATAGACATTGTGGCCAAACCGTTACGTTTGCTGGGCCTACCCATACCCGAGTACGGCACCGGACCATACAAGCTCAGGGACAATCAGTACGGCTTTTTGGCCATACGTAACAACAGCAAGTTTGGACCGTTTGAAACACTTACCGGCGAGGGATCTCGGGATCAGTTTGACAAATATGTCACTTATAAAAATAAACCGTAAGTTTGTTTTTAATTTTAAATACAAATAGCTTTATTTATTTACCAAGAGTTTATTAATATTTATAAGTTAGTTTAATTGGCAATTAATAAAATTTAATTTAATAGCATTTTTAATTTTTGTTTTAACAAATAAGTTATAATATATAACTCATAAATTATTTAAATTATTTATTTAATTTGTCTAAACTGATTAACTTTATTGATTTTATATTCAAATTAAGTAAAATCTTTTTGATAAATTTAAACATTATAATAAGTAATATATTTTTTTTACAAACTTTAAACTAGTTTTATAAATTAAATAACTTCTGTTACAACAAAGTTACAAGAATATTTTAAATTTTATATTATACACTTGTTTTAAAACTACTTTTTAATTAAAAAAAATGATTTACATTTTTAAATAAATAATTTGTTTTAAATAAATAATTTATAAATAATTTTCTAATAAAATAGTCGGTTAGGTGTCTATCGGCACGAGTCGTGCGACGCCCTAAACGGTACCGACGGCTCATTTTTTGGCACATTTGTGGACAACACTCAACCATTATATTTATTTAACATTCACGCGTGCCGTTCATTTAGACTTAATTATGCAGGGTAAGTTAGCCTGGGTAATTTTTTTTATGTTACCATTAAACATGTTATTTAGGTAAAATGTAAACATGTTTTTAATTTTATTTTGAAGCGACACATCGGCAAACGGTGTGACCGCCTACCGGTACGAGTTTCCCGACACTTTGTTTGATGGCCCGCAACATACGCCCGAAAATTGGTGCTTTTGTCCGGCCGGTGTGGACGGCCGCAAATGTCACGGCATACTAGACCTGTCACAGTGTTTAGATGGCGTACCCTTTGCCATGACTTATCCACACTTTTTGAATTCACCCCGTTTTATGACCGGAGTTCGGGGCCTGACCCCCGACCGAGACAAGCATTTAGGCTTTTTTGATATTGAACCTGTACGATTTACTAACAATTTCAAGTGTTCAAGTTAATTAACATATTTTTTTAAATTACATTATTAGACATTAGGTATTACACTGAAAGGTAGCGGGCGTTTTCAAATCAATTTGAAGTTAAGACCGTTTTCATTTGTGCCCGGCTTAAATGAGTTTAGACAAACATTGTTACCTTATTTATGGATTGATGAGGTATATTTTCTATACAATTTATTTTAATTTATATTGCAATTACAACCTTGTAAAAAAAACTACTGTATAAATAGGGAGCTGAAGTGGGAGGCTGGATGGGTACACTAATAAAAGCAGGGTCCTATTCAATAAACGGAGCTGGCTATGGCTTTATATTAACAATTTTGTTAGGCATTGGCATCTCAATGATTGGCTCGTATATGAAATTTAAAGGACGTAGTGGCAGGGTAAGTTTTAATTTTAAAAATCTTAATAGTTAAATATTAATTAATTTGAATAACAAATTGCCAGAAAAGCCCAGTAAACCCGTACGTCCGGCCAACCAAACCCGACAATAATAACAACAACCATAACAGTCTACAACAGTTACAAGTTAATGGGCTAACAAAGTTGCCTGCTAACTTACCACTAACAGACTACCCTGTTGAATTTGGTACCAATGGGCAGCAACAACATCAATTACCTAGTATCAATAACACGATTGATTATCCAGCACAACGCAATCCATTTGAACAACAGTCTAATACCCAGCAAAATACCAGTACCACCTTAAATAATACCAGGGCTAATTTAACTCAAAACAATCATCCAGTACAACATGATAACTTTGTGCAATCAAATGCACCTAGAAATCCTATCGACAATATTCATGCTAATTATAATACCCGAAACAACTATCCAGAAAATAATAACCCGTTTGTTCAATCAAGTGCTTCTCGAAAAACCAGTGTAATCAATGAATATCAAGGTAAACCATTAGAAAATGATCCTGGATGGAATAGTAGCCTTTCAAACAATATTCAAGATAATATGGCTCAAAATAAATACCCGGTTCATCGTAATTCATTGGATCAGTCAAATGTACCTAGACATACAAGTCCTATCAACAAGACTAATGCTAACTATACTACTCGAAATGAGTATCCAGATCATAATAATCCATTTGCACAGTCAAATGCTCCTAGAAAAGCCAGTATTATCAATGAATACCAGGGTCTATCCCAACAAAAAACTCAAAACGACTACCCGGCTGATGGCAATCCGTTTAGTTCACCACCAAACAGGCTTTCACTGGACAGTCCGGTCAAAATGAGTCCCGATTTAGAGGCCCGTATTGATCGGGTCCGAAATGGCTATCCAATGCAAAATGACCTAGCTAGAAAACCAAGTATTACACCAAATAACACTCCTCTAGTGTATACAATAGATGCTAGTAATTCAAATAGGACACCATCAAACAAAGTACCCAGGCAATCACTAGATATTGTTACAGACAATCAACCCCAACAGCCGAGTGAGGCTGAAGTTGAGGCCGGTATGCGGGCACTGGCCGGACAAGTGTTTGCCGAACGTCTACGGGAGGCCGGCGGCGATCCGTCCCGTATTTATCCAGATTTGGTCAAAATTAATCGCGAAGTACATACACTGGTTAAAGCAAAGGACGTGGATGAGTTGACTCATATGAGAGGTGTTGGCGATACAATTACCAGGTTTGTTTTTTAAAAAATTTAAAACTAGAATGATGTTTATTTGATTAGTATAAGTCAATCATAATACAAGAAAGTTTATGACGGAATCCCCATACTTACTGATTAAATTAAAGTGGGGATTCCCCCGTAAACCTTTCTGTATAGTAATTATAAAATTAAATTATAAATTATTTTTAATTATTTAATAGAAATAATGGCCGAAAGGCGTCGGTTGACAGCCAGGAAAGTCAACGGTCGGTAATTGGCGAAAGACATTCGGGACATACGGTCCACAATGAAGTGATGTTACCGCCGGTAGAGGACGGCGACACTCATACCACTGTTATCATACAGCGTATGCCTTACGGCCACGAAGTCATCAGATAATTGTCTTATATTTTGTTTATAATAATAATTATTTTATTAAATATTTTCATAATTGTGTTTATTAATAATTAATAATTATACATTACCGTTCAGGGAGAAAGCGCCACTTTAATACAGTGGAATAGTGAATGTGGCGCTTCCCCGGTGAACCATACTGTATAATAAAATTATAGTTTACATAATATAATCAAAGTTTGTTAATTTGTTTGTTATCAATAAAAACTTGACTTGAATGAAATATAACTTTAAATATATATAACAGCGATACCGCTTACCTTCCTCGAGGAAGGTAATATTGCACGTAAAATGTGTATACTTTACTGATAAGTTATCAGA
>JAQIWK010000549.1:0-15237 GCA_034695265.1 Dissorhina ornata | reverse complement strand
TTAAATAATTTTGTTTATATTTTGAATCAAAAATTTTGTTTCAAAACACATGCACTGAACAGCTGTTGCCATACATTGCATTACACACACACTATACGGCCCTTTAATTCCCTATATATTTATACTTTTAATTTTTTTTTTTAAAGTTATCAAACAATTAGGAAATCGCTGTTAATTATCGCTAAAATATAATTGATATCATATTTTAAGATAAAAAATTATTTAAATACAAAAAAAAGTTATAAGCTTATAAACTTTCGCATAACACAAATGTCATTGATATAGATGCTCGCACATAGACATCACATCATTAATTGCTGTATATTTATATTTAAATGTATTTATTTGTAGTAAAAAGTGTTTTGACAATTGTTTAGACAGTGTTAGGCAGGTAATATCGGAGTGTTTCCTAAATTAACCATGGACCAGGGTGCAATTATGAGTGAAATAGATGAATAAACAACTGACCTAACAATACATATATTGCCTAATAGTGATGTGTTGTTTGGACAGATGTCAGGGCATATACAGCCACTCGTGAGGAAGTATAACGAGAGAGAGAGAGGCAGAGAGAGGGCAACGATGTGTTGGGAAGGGATGCCAATCGAGTGGTGAAGTGAATGCTGTTGAGTGAGTGTTGGCTATAAAACCCATACAGACATTGATGTGAAAGCCATTGAGTGCAGCACTTAATGGCGTAAAACGTAAAGGCGAGTGACTTCTACATAGCCATCATTGCCATCACATCCTCAGGTAAATTACCATTTGTTTGTTACTATCATTTCAGTGCCAATTAGCTGACCATAGCTACCACTCATTGATAATGTCTAGATATGTGTCATTGAGTGTAATGTAAAGTGTCTTTAACTCAAAACCAATAACTATTTGTTATGCAATGTATTTGTTTACTAACACTATATTGAGTGAAATGCCAGAGCAGTGGTGATGACCGCCCACTCCATCATTATCTCTGTAAATCACTATTGAATTGTGACCATTAATTACCACCATTTGTGCCGCACTTTTACATGATTTAATGATCTGATCCATTCAAAGACCCACCAATTTGTGTTTAGCCAATGAACTTGTAATTCACACCAAAAAATGCATACATTTTAATGGTATTTGAATTACCAATGCATTGGTCATTACGTGTGCATCACTTGAACCCTATTTTTGCTATTTATTTGATTACTTGCTTTACTTCTCTCAGAATATCTCTCTCTCTCTCTCTCTCTCTCTCTCTCTCTCTCTCTCTCTTTCTCTCTCTCTCGCCATTTAATTGATTACTGGATTTGTGTAGTGTTTTGTTGTGTGAATTAAATGCATTAATTTCTCACAACATGTTTGTGTAATAGATTTTATACAAATAGTTATGATTATGAAATGTGTATAATAGCGGCCACGATATGCACACAAACAACACAATGTATTACAATATAATTGTGTTAAGACTTGAGTGAATTATTTGCAATTCACTTCATATGGGCTTTTAATACACTATTTGTTGATAATAATAAAATAAAATAACTATAAAATATGATATGAAGTAACAAAACCGCATATTTGAGTCGTTATTAGTATCAATGAATTTAAAAGGTCAGGAGATTTACCGATAAAAGTTGTTTTTATATCTAATATATAGTGAGTTAAGCTATCAATCAAATTGGTTGATGTGTTTGTTGAAGAGATAGAAAAAAATGTTAACCAAATGTTAATTGATTTCACAATTTGTTAGATGATATACAGTGTTAGTCGTCTCTCTGGTAGAGATTGTCGTTAATTCAAGGATTTGGTAGGCATTCAGACGAAGAGGAGATAGATTTGTTTTTTATGAGGAAAAAACTATTGCTATTATAATTTTGCCTACACTTTGAAAATATATATATATAATTGTGAAAACCATAAACACGACTAACAGGTTAACCAGCAATTGAATTCAATCCAAATGTCATTTACAGTATCTGTCATAGAGTTTGTGACAAATTATTTATTTTTCACTCATTTCTTATCTGAAATGAATTGTATTTAAAATAGCGTTTAGTAGTCGAAAGTCTTTGACAAGTTTTATAATAGTATTTTAAATGAAATACTATTATATTTATAAATTATTTTTTAATGTGTAATCTATTGATAAAAGTTATGCATTTTGTTGTACTATTTTTTTCATAATATTCAATGACTTTGTATATAATCAAAATTAAAAGCACCCGTATTTCCATTATTTGATTTTTTTGCAAACTATTTGTGTTTGTAATGTTTTTTCGATACATAATAAAAAGCACAAACTCTTTAATATTTCTAATGCAATGTTAATATAATATATTATTGTATTTTTATATTATATTATATTCAAGTGACATTACTCACGACATGTTATAAATACAGTGCAAAATATATATATAGTGTCTTGTATTCAATATTTGTCTTTATTTTGAGAATTTCATTGTTAGAAAAAACTATTTTTAGTTATATATCGATTGCAGACCTTTTTTTTTTGTTATATAAGTTTATTTAGCATTGAAGGCACGGCTATTGTGTTTGTAATGCAATTTTCCTTTAATTTAGTGGAGTGTTTGTGTTAATTATAATTTGATGTCAAATACGGTATATTTATATATGTATTGATTTAGTGATTGGTGTAAACATTCAAACAATATATATAATTAGCTGTTACACAATGTTTTCATTTTATGTTTGATTTGTAATACAATATGCAGTAAATTTGGACCAATTTTTTATTGACTCAATTGTATCGAAAAAACAATAAGAAAGTGGAAGAAATATATGCAATATTCTTCCTATTCCTCTCTCTCTCTCTCTCTCTCTCTCTCTCTCTCTCTCTCGGCATTAAATGTCTATCTTTTTAGTGTTTGAGGCAATCGTTTAGCGAAATAAATGTTCACTTAATGTATACCAATAACCGAAAAAACTCTTTTTATTTGATTTGCCTCTTATTTAAGGCATTGCATTGAATGTGAAATAGTTTAGCATTCATTGGTAAACACACCGCACCCTATGATTACCCTATGATTTACTCCATCTCTTCTTTAACTCTCTATTTAATTAACATTTTCTCTTCCGTTCATTGATTTTCTCACTCTTTTTTATACATCAAAGCCTATTGTAATGTCAGACTGCGAGCCAACCCTTTCCACTAATATATGTTTCTATTAAAATGCAATACATTTTTGATGTCCCATATATTAGTCGACAACTATTTTGATTATATTTAATGGACACAAATAGTTAATATCAATTAGGGTTACATGTAATTTGTGAGCTCACATACCATACCATACATACCCCATCCCAATGAAGCCAGTCTTCCCACTCAATTAATGCCACTTTTTTTTGCTCAAACATTGATTTGCATTTGTATTACGAAATTATATTTGCTTTTTTGGTCAATCAGTTGTTAATATTTCTTAACATTTTTATTTGCTTTTTTGTGCCTTAAATTCAATATTTGTCTGTTATTTCTCTACATTTTTTTGGTCGGTTGACGTAAATATTTGAGTTATAAATTTGCTCTCAATTTAAAACTCAAATTTTTTGTATTTGTATTTTTCTCCACTAAAAAAGCCATCGTTTTTGTTGTCATTAATGATTTGTATTGTTTTTTAAAACTCTATTATTAAGTTTACACAATTGCTTGTTTAGTACACAATGTACTCTACTGGTAAAACACTGTATTGTGTACATAAGTAAAATTAAAAACTACCCTATATAGCTCTCTCTCACTCTCTCCCTCCCTCCCTCTCTCTCTCTCTCTCTCTTTAATGATTAAATGCTTTCTCTAAATATTTAAGTGAAAGGAAATACATTTGAGGCAAATATTGCTAAAATTATACATAATTTTTACAAAATATTAAATTAATTTTTTTCATTAAATCGATTGAATAGGAAAATTAATATAAATGTATATAAATTATGTAATTTAATTAGAAATATGTTTTATTGATTTTAATTTTTTTAACTAACAAAATGATAAATATTTAGCCAAATAGTAAGTGAAGGTTTTATGTAATATACAGAGTATTGTGCGTTTGGGTCATTACAAGTGCGTGTTTTTGGCTTTAGATTTAGCTTTGAAAGGAGGAGAAGAGGGGGAGAAGGTCTACAATAATTTGTCATTTAGTTTAGTAAACAATTTCTAAACTGTTTTTGAAATGTTAATCAATTATATTGAGAAACCATAAGAATCGGTGGTTGTTTTGCACCAGACGTGTAGCTATTAGTTGAAGTCTTATTTGAGTTGATTAATATGGTTTTGAACTTATTTTGATTTTTGAAAGGTGTTAATGAATTACATCAGAATATTCTCGTGATATGAAATGAATTGAAATATTTAACACATTTTACTAAATTTATAAAATAACAATAAATAATAGTGAGAAAAGGAGTGGGTTTCTATGTATTTATGTTATCTATATATTATTTCATGAATTAATAAATGTTTATCGATTGCTGTGTATATTGAGTTCACATTCAATATTTATGAATTGATATAATTTTTTAAATTGAATATTAAATAATGTTAGCGTTTATTGAAGGGATGTTTTAGTTTGAAATGATATTCATATAATATATTTATGTTATTAATTGATTTTATTTTTGAGGAAAAATTTTGTTTTTTAAATTTGAATAATTTTCAATGATTTGTTGAATTAATGGTTGAATTTATTTATAAATTGATTTATAATTTTGAACAGAAGTAGTGCTGAATTGATGTAAAAGAGATGTCACACCATAGCGACGATGCGATGTTAATCGCGGGTTCGGAGAGCTTTTGGGAGCCGGGAAACTATAAGAAGACTACCAAACGTGCCGAAGATGGCTCCAAATTATGCAACGATTTGACACTTTTGATTAAAGAGCGATCAGAAATAGAGCAAAACTATGCCAAAAGTTTGCACACTTGGTCTAAGAAGTGGAATGAACTGATCGAAAAAGGGCCCGAATATGGCACCACCGAAGCCGCCTGGAAGGCCGTCCTGGCGGAGGCCGAACGCAGATGCGATCTACACCTGAAGGTGAAGGATCATCTGAACCAGAATCTGGTGTCGCAGATCAAACAGTGGCAAAAAGATAACTTTCATAAGTCGTTAATGCAGTTAAAGGAAAAGAAAGAGTTTGACGACGCCTTCAAAAAAGTATTTAATTTTGTTTGTTATTAATATTTCTATTATTTTAATTGATTTTAATTGTTGTATTCATTGCACATAACATTTGGGTCAATGCGTGTCTGGCGTATTGTTTGCCGTATAAAATGGATTTGTTATTTTTTGTTTTGTTTTGTTGTTGTAATTAAAGGCACAAAAACCGTGGGCTAAAGTCTTATCGAAAGTAAACAAATGCAAAATGGATTATCACAGCGCCTGCAAAAATGAAAGGACAGCCGTTAATCAGGAACGTAACGCTTCTGGAGATACATCGCTATCGCCCGATCAGGTCTTCTAGCGTTTACTACTTATCTATGTTTTGATTAGAAATGTAGTAATTTTGGGTTTGTCTTGTTTTTGATGGTATATTTAGGTTAAGAAACTTCAGGACAGAGTTAGTAAATCGAAGGAAGAGGTTATCAAAACGAGAGACAAGTATGAGTCGTCCCTCAAAGAGATCAATGACTATAACGCCAAATATATGGAAGATATGACTGTTGTGTTTGAAAAGTGTCAGGAATTTGAGGAAAAGAGACTAAACTTTGTTAAAGAGATGTTGTTTGCAATTCACGGCTGCCTTAATATATCACAAGTTCCAGAATTACCTCAAATTTATGAAGAATATAGACATACCATTCAAAATGCCGATTCAAGTAAAGACCTTAAGTGGTGGTCCAACAACTTTGGCGTTGGAATGGCTATGAATTGGCCTCAATTTGAGGTAATCCACACCGGGTTTCTTAATATGACATGATTTGCCATTTGTTCCCATTGTTTGACTTTAAAATTTTTACAGCATTTTCACACGTTATGCATGTTTTCATTTTTGTTTTATTTTTTCTCGTTTTGCTTTATTTGTTAATCGATTCGTTGATTAGGAATATTGTGAAGAGTTTCGGGATATAATCGGAAAGACTAAGAAAAGCACTTCTGTTCCCGAAAATGGTATACAACTTGTGAACCAACAAAAATTCAACGAAGAATTGCCTGTAATTTTCATTATTTTCAATGCATTTTTTTCAAGGCTTTTGGTTCACATTCTTTATAGACTTGACATTTATTTTAAGATCTCTTTTATTATTATTATTTTTTACTAACAATCGCATGACTTATTATTTCATTTTCTACTAATTATTTATTTATAAGTTTGCAAACTATACAATGTATTAGAAGATTGATTAATGCATTTCACACTTTTGCCATTTATTTATTTGAATATTCATATTTTGATTTGATTTGTTTCAAAAACCATTTAACACATAATTTTTATAATGCATTTGATTTAACACAACATTTCTTATCTTAAAAACATAAGTTATCGCCAATTATTTATTATGTCAATGATAGTAATGGCATTGTTTTAACAGTTACACTGTAACTATACAACTAAATCAAAGTGCAATATCATTAGTTTTAAATATGTTTTGTAGATATTATGATAAAAGTATTTAATAGTCTATTGATAAATAGTTAATATTTTTAATTAAGTAAATAATATTCTTATAGTATTTATGTTATTATGTATATATTAAATTTATATTTTAATATTGAATGTTTTATATTTGCAAATAACTAAATGTGCAAATCATTTATAAAATGTTTTTTAAATCATTAGCTATTTGTCGCATTAGTAATGATTTGTTTTGTTTTTTGTGTGAATTTATTTACATATGTTTTATTAGAAACATTATGTAATTGTTATTAAATAATGTATTTTGAATGACTTGTATAGTAAGCAAACTATAACTCTTCTATCCTTTTAATTGATATTTTGGATATTCATAGGAATCATATGAAAGATAATGATTTTAAACAATTGAAAATATTGTGAATATTTGATAGGAATATACGCCAGAAATGCAAAAAATATCTAAGAAAGAAAAATTTGAAAATTTAAACACAAATGATATCACACTTTTGGACCATCGGATGGATATACACAAGAATACTGTTAATAACGGACACAAAATGGATAAACAAAACGATATGTCTATTAAGCGAATCAATCACACGTAGGCTTTAATGATTTATTTTTGATATCCATTATTATAATTATTAAATGATTGGTTTTGTTTGTAAAGTAATGGCAAACAAGACACAAACCTATTTGATGACGATCACGAAGACTGGGATGACTATCCAAATGAGCCACTCGTAGATCATGGAGAACCTGGTGTCCCCGTCCGAGCTCTATATGACTATAATGGAGCTGAAGAAGATGAACTAACTTTTAAACAAGGTTTGTTTTGGTTAATGATGTAATGAATACAAATTAATAAATATTTAAAATGTATATTTAGGCGATGTATTTGAAAAATTAGAAGACGAGGATGAACAGGGCTGGTAAGTTAGCAAATAACTAGATTATTTTGAATTGAATGAAATGTATTAATAAATAATTAACTAATTTATTTGAAATATTAGGTGCAAAGGAAGGAAAGACGGACGCGTTGGTCTATATCCGGCTAATTATATTGAAGTCATCTCTAATTGAAAATGACATCCAAATTACTTAATTAACTAAATTATTTAAATATTGAAATTTTTTAAAAAACAACTTTTGTTATGATTGCATATTATAATGGTATATATCTACACACATACACTGTAACTGGCATATTGTCACATCAGTTATTGTTTTATACAAAACAAGACATTTGGCCAATAGTTTTGCCCATTTATATACAACAACTCATTGTACCAAAACATTCATTTGTTATACAAATTACAGATTAATATATACTTTATATTCATGTTTTCACTGAACGGCGGCTTTTGGTTGTGGACCCGATTAATTGGTCATCTGTTTTATTAAGTAATTTTATCAGTTTTTATTTAATGCTTTATTTAAACTATTATTATTATTATTGTCTTATTAATGATATATTTATTGGATTTCAAGTTTGTATATAATACTGAAACAGAAATTTCTAATCATTTGAAAAGTGTTTTTTGATTTGTAATTGAAATACAAATTAGTTGTCAAAGTTTTTTTTCTCCCAATGCATTCGGTTTGCATTTTCCATGTAATCTAGTATTTGATTATTAAATAAAACTATTTTTTAATATTAATTTTTAATGTTTTAACAATTATTTGTGTTAATAGTTATTAATTTAAATTTAATTTTCTTATCTATTAATTGACGGTAAGGTTAATAAGATTTGAATTTTTTACTAAATTTATTTAAATTGTTAACAAAATTTTAAAAAACAATGATAAATTTATTAGTCATATGTGTAATTAATATTTATTAAATTAATGCATTTATTATTTTTAATTGTGACTAAAACTGCTGGTTAACTTTAAAGCCATAAATATAATTATAATAAATTCTAGGAATTTATAATAATTATTATGAAATATAATAGCAATAATAATATTTATATATAAATTGTATATCAAATTATATATCAAATTGTTAATTATTGTCGACAAAAATTATAACAATATATAGATAAATATTTTATTATTGTACTTAACTTTGAGATTACATTTCTTATATATTTCAATCACATAATAACAAAAATGTACAATTTATATGTTACTATAATTAGCACACATTTATCTCCATTCAAATAATTATCATTGTAAAATCAATATAAATTATTTAAATTGCAATATAAATTATTGCAATGGTTATATTCACAAGTAGTTAATATTTAAAATATTTCAAGTGCTTTAAAATAAGTATTTTTTTATTAGTAAATCAATTATAATTTATAAAACAAGTAATTTAAGTAAGTTTTATATATTGTTATAGACTATAACTTATAGTATATATATTTATAAATCTTTCGGATATCTCTTTTTATGATTAATTAAGACATTTATATAATAACTACAATCTTTGCAAAATATACAACTGATTTATGGCAACTGGGAATTGGATTGTTATCTATAGGATTGCTTGATATCATAATTTATTTGTTATTTGCTTTTCGTTTATTAGTACTCTTTTTTGAGTTAATTGTGTTTTCTTCACAATAATATTAAAGACGATTCTGTATTGCATTACAGAACACAATACTACTATAAAATTTTAATATCAAAATCATTTGTTATATTAAACATACAAAAGTATCCGCACATATATAAATAATTCTCTCTCTCTCTCTCTCTCTCTCTCTCTCTCTCTCTCTCTCTCTCTTATTCTGTATTTTTCTCATCCATTATAAAAAGTATTTTCTTATAATATTCATCTCATACGGCACATCTCATACCACTATTTCACATTGATAACATTTATCATGTGTGCCAACTTTTTTTGTGTGCAAAATAATGTCCAAATATAAGCTTCTATAGCCCCAGGAAGTGGTGTTCAATAGATATTTTATAAGAAGAAAAAAAGTTTCCCAAAAGATGAATTAAATATTAATTAATTATATGAATTTTACTCATGTTAAGTTTATTAAAAACTTCAAATACATTGCAAGATTAAATATTTATTTTGAAGTTTTATTATACGACACAATAAGAAAAATTTATATTCATTTCTTTGAGATAAATAAATAATTTATTGCTAACTTTAATGCACTTTAAATCAAATTGTGTTTACTATCATTGCATAGCATTGTAACAAATTTAACAAAATTTCAAATGAAAAAAATACAATTTCAAAGAGTGAACAGAATTTTAAACACAATTTTAATAAATTAAATTATAAACAGCAATAGTATTGTATTTAAAAAATAAATAAAACCAGAATTTCATATTAAATAAGATGAGAGAGAGAGAGAGAGAGAGAGAGAGAGAGATTTGAAAGGCTGGATAAAGTTTGGATCGATAAATGGGAGTGAATTGAGTTGGCGTTATAGTCGTGAACTACGGATATGACTATTGCCTGACAGCCGAGATAACAGACATTACATCAAATTTGTTTCATTATCTGTAATAACATAATATTTTCGGCTGTAATTGTCTTCTCTAACATACGGCTTGTCTAACAAAACCGATACATATTTTGTTTTATACTTACAAAACATATGTGAATTAATATCATTAAAAAATGTGCGACTCTTTGGTGGATGAGGACGAAGGCTTCCTCTATGAAGAGGACAAAATGTGAGAACACCTGCCGTTTCCATCATCGCTAATAGCAACTCAATATAATATTTAACTTATTTTCATTTATAATTTACATTTGGTTTTAAAATTTTTAATTTCTATTATATTCTGTAATGTGTGCACTTAAACAAGTATATTATTTTGATTATTTTTATTTTATTTGTTTAAATATTATTTAAAATATTAATTTTATGTCTAATGTCAAGACGTTTAACTGATTTATATGATCGTTATTCTTATGCCTATTACCATCAGTTGGCACCTCAGTATGATATGCATGACATGAGTGCTAACCATTGGCTCGAGAATATGATTGAAGACAGAATGTATGCATTCATTGCACTCAATTCAGACCATTTCACAAAATACAGAATATTCTGACAATGAATTACATTATATATGAATATAACTATACTTAATGTTTCCAATTATCATCCATTAGGGGAATGACAGTCACATCTGGATGTGTTGTCATTAAAAAAGATGAAAGCAATTTAATTGGCATTAGTATTGGCGGCGGTGCACCTCACTGTCCATGCCTTTATGTGGTTCAGGTATTTAAAGCAACAACAAAAAAGTTTGATTCAAATTAATTGATTTGAATATAATTTGTGTTAAGGTGTTTGACAACACTCCCGCCTCCCGAGAAGGCACCCTACAGTCGGGCGACGAAATAGTGGGAGTAAATGGTACGTCAGTGAAGGGTAGCACTAAAGTAGAGGTCGCAAAACTGATCCAATCGGTCAAAGAGGAAGTGTCTATTAATTATAACAAACTACACGCCGACCCTAAACAAGGAAAGTCTTTGGACATTATTCTCAAGAAAATGAAGCATAAAATGGTTGATAATATGAGCACAACTACAGCCGATGCCTTAGGACTCAGTCGGGCTATACTTTGCAACGGTTTGATTGCTTTCACTGATATGTCAATCATTTTTTTAAATTTAAAAATATTATATTTCAGATAATTTAGTGAAAAAATTAGATGAATTGGATAGAAATGAATATATATATCGAGGACTAATGGATCACACAAAACATGTTATCAAAGCATTTATAGATATGTGTAGTGTTTATAAAGGTAACAGAACTTTCAATATTAAAACATTACAGAATTTATTAAATGTATTGATTGTTAAAGGATTTGGCGATATATTTGCCGAGATTGGGGTCCGAGAGCCACAACCAGAGGCCAGTAAAGCCTTTTCTAAGTTTGGAGAAACGCATCGATCCATAGAAAAGTCGGGACTAACTATGGTGTCTAATATCAAACCAGTAATTATCTTATAAATTATAATTTTCATAATTTAAGTCTTTAATTTACTTAAAGTTTAATATACTATTTTTATATTGCATTAAACAGATGTTAAGCGATTTGAATACATATTTAAATAAAGCAATTCCCGACACAAAGTTAACCATTAAAAAGTATGCGGACGTCAAGTTTGAGTATTTGGTAATTAATTGATTTGAATATATATTTTTGGGTCATTTATATCTAATCTATATTTTTGTATCAAAAGTCTTATTGTCTGAAAGTTAAAGAGATGGACGACGAAGAGTATACATATCAAGCACTACAGGAACCGTTATATCGTGTAGAGACCGGTAACTATGAGTACCGACTAGTGCTACGATGCAGACAAGACGCCAGATGTAGATTTGCAAAATTAAGGTCAGATGTAATGGTCAAACTGGAACTACTCGACCAAAAGCACGTTCAAGATCTGGTCGCTCAGTTACAGCGACTAATCTCTTCACTATCGGGCTTTCATACAGAATGTCACTCTCTATTGAAAGACAATACAATATTCCCGATAGAGTTGGATCTGTCCAAGACATGTACCTTTCAATATGCTGACCCTAATGTCAGTCCATATCAGGACGATCCCGATGACGAGCCCGAAGACGTTAATGAATTATTGGACACTAATTTAGTTCAAGGGTTAGAAGCGAAACCATCCGAAAGTCTCATTGAAGGCTTACAACCGTTGCAAACCCAGGCCAGCGCTCCACCACAACAACCAAACAGCGCTTCCCAAACATCGGCCGATCTCTTCAATCTATTTAATTAATACCAATTCATTGTCTAATTGTTTTTCAACTCAAACCATATTTATATAAATGTTTTCAAAATCTATTTATTAATTAAAATAAAATAAATACAACTTAATTGATAAATTAGTTAATTTAACATAATTATAAAAATATTTAAAAAAAAAGTTTACAAAACTTTTTTTGGTTCAAAAAGATTATACAAAAAGTATTGCGAAAGCGATTGGAAAGCAAATGCAATGAAAACCAATGAGCAGTGAGTGAACGCATTGAGTGATAAACACATCACTTAAATGTCATTTGTTTTGAATTGATTGGCCATTGATTTAGTGGTTAATAGTGGACAACAATGACCAGACACGCCCGTAACAACACCGCCGGTGCTGTCTATTCATACCACGAGCGTCAACGCGATACTCACACATCGGGTTACGGCACACAACGGCTACGTTTGGCCAAAGACTCCATCAAAGACTTCGATGCCTGTAATCTGACACTTCAACCCGCAAGACATCCAGTCATCACGTAATCATTCATCAATTACTTGTCCACTCATTATCTCTAATATATTGCTACCAATTGATCCATTGATTGTTTGCTTAGACCCGACGGCTATCTGTACGATAAGGAAGCGATTTTGGAGTATATTATTCATCAGAAGCGAGAAAACGCCCGAAAACTGAAAGATTATGACAAACAGAAGAAGAGAGAAGAAGCGGATGCTGTGGAAGCGGTGAAGGCTAAGCACACTCTGACTACTTTGAACTTCTTGAAGACCGAGACAACGATTGTGAACGCATCCCATTTGACACAAGCTTCTACTTCTGCCGACAACAGCCAACCAATGGCCACTAGTAGTAGCGGTAGTGTAGGTTCAGTCATCTCAAACATGGCCAATGGTCGCGACCAAGATTTGCCAGCGTTTTGGGTGCCGGCGATGACACCACAGTCGGCGAAGACTAAACTTAAAAAACCCGATAATAATGTCTATTGTCCTATGAGTGGACGGCTTCTCAAAGCTAATCAATTAATTGACGTTCACTTCACGCCTACTAATGATTCAAAGGTTTTTATATTAAATGTTTAAATTAAATAATTTAAATAAAATAGCCATTGATTTGAAGGGCAAATACAAGTGTGCCGTCACTCACGACGTTTTGCACAACTCTGTTATTATGGCTGTACTGAAGACATCGGGAACTGTAGTAACACAAGAATGTGTGGATAAACTGATCCGTAAAGATATGTTGGATCCCATCAATGGTCAGAAGTTGCGCGAAGAAGATATCATTCCATTGGAAAGGGGAGGCACTGGTTATGCGGCGGCCAATGAGTTGGAGGCGGCTGTCAAACGGCCAGTTATGATGGCCTAAGGCTTAAGCCATCATTAAATCACACAATCATTCAAAACATAATTAAAAATTAATTTTATTTCAAAATAATTCAATTGTAATATTAAATCCTAATCTTAATGAATAAATTTGTTTCACATTTAATTCACCGGAATATTCAGTATTTATATATTGACTTCAATTGGAAAGAAAAAATATTAATAGATTTGTAATTCATTTGGTTTTACAAAATAATTGGATCTAAAATATCCATTAATTATAATTTATAAACATTGAGTGCAAAATCACTATTAAATTATACATTTAATTGTATATAAAAAACATCATTATTTGTCACAAATATTTGTATTAAATTGTAATGAAATTGAATGCATTATTGAAAGTTAAGTGAATATATTGTATATAATAATGAAAAGTTATATAAATTAGAAAAAATAGCTAATCATTTGAATTGATATTCATTTGGCTTTCTTTTTGCTTTTAATTGATTGGTTTGTATGGTTACTATCAGAACACTCATCAATGTATCCGCACTTTAAGAGCAGATCTCGGGCCACATTATTGATGTGTTTGAATCTGTCGGGACCCAACTGTATGCCTCCAAACCAACGCGACACCACTACCACCACATCCCGCACCTCCAGAATCTGTAGCAGATGTAAGAGACGAGAGCCGGCGTGACTCTCGCCGTCATCATCACAGTCCTGAAGGCAGGTATTGTGTGGTCCGCCAGAGATTCTATAGGCACTGATGTTATGGGTCGCGCTCTCTATCTTCTTGTTTTGTTTCAACGCCGCCAACGCTTCTTGGGCTTCGGCTACCGAATGTACGGGAGATAAGTGGGCCTGAAATGTGCTGCGCCTGTCGGTCAACGGTTCCCCGTGATAGAGGGCTGGCGTTTGGGCGCAACTGCTCGAGTGGTTCGATGATATGGTCTGACAGTGAGATGAATGTGAATCGCAGTGACTATGAGATGACTGGTAAGCCGACGCGTGTGTCGAGCAATGATTAGTCTCATGGGTTGCCTTCACATCGTTATCGCAATGACTGGTTTGTTGGCAGTCCTGTGGCTCATGGGAAGGGTTGTCGTTACCATCATTGGACTGATGGTCACAATTCAAGAACTCTCGGGCCTTTTCTATCCATAAATAGACAATACTTTGGGATTCATTGGAGCAATAGATGTCTTCTAACTGAGCCATTAATAATGCTTTATCTTTGCGTGACATCCATGGGGCAGATAATGTGTAAAACGGCGGTTGGCTTAACGGGTATTCTTCGGGCAAACGCAGCTCCAGACGTATCATTCGCTCCCAATCGTGATCTCTGGTCTGACTGTCGTTGCAATTATTGTCGGACTTCAATGTAATACTGAACACCCGATTGGTCTCGTCTTCAACCATCCAATCTTCGCCATAAATGGCAGACAAAGCCTCGATCTCATCGTTTCTCAACGTCTTGCTGTCCATTATTGATCACTTGATCGCTTCCAATACCATTGGTTAAGGCTATGGGTCTAAACAATTGCCAAATATGTTATCATATGTTTGCCAATCAATCACTCATTCAATTCAATATATTTCAAACCAATTGATTAC
>JAQIWK010000548.1:0-15248 GCA_034695265.1 Dissorhina ornata | reverse complement strand
AATATATTATAAAGTTTGAAAGCATATGAAATTGCAATAAAAAAGTTTAGACACAATTAGCATTACAAACACAATGACAAACACCGGTAAAGACCTGTACTTATAGTTCCAGTAACTCTACGTGTGTTTAACCAAAGATTTGTGAAAAGCATTAGTTTTAATGATTTAATGATTTAGTTATTTATTTAAATTGCAATCAATTATGCAAAACGAGTTGATTTTAGTAGTGATTTGTTTAGTGTGTTTTGCACTACAAATCAATGCCAATCAAAGCGATGGCAAAGCAAAAGGACCTAAAGTGACAGACATTGTATGAAACAATTATGGATGAGATTTATTGTCTCATTAAAACTCATCGCTTAAGACATTACTAATCAAAAATATCTTTCACTTGATTTCAGGTATATTTTGATATAACGATTGGCGACGAAGCCATCGGACGCGTTGAGATCGGACTCTTCGGCAAAACTGTTCCCAAAACTGTTAAAAATTTTGTCGAACTCTGTGTCAAACATAAGACAGAGGTTTGGAACCATTGATTGTCTTTGAAGTGATTGTTGTGTTTAAGACATTAGTTTGCATTGATTTCTAGGAGAGTACGGACGGAAAGTTAGTCGGATATAAGGGAAGTACTTTCCATCGAGTTATCAATGATTTCATGATTCAAGGTTTGTATGAATGCTTGTCAACTGATCCCAACATGTATTTCAATGTATTTGTTGGTCAAAAGGCGGTGACTTTACTAACGGTGACGGAACTGGAGGTCATAGTATTTATGGTAACAAATTTCCCGATGAAAACTTCAAACTCAAACATTACGGCGCCGGTTGGCTGTCGATGGCTAACGCCGGCAAAGACACCAATGGATCACAATTCTTCATCACATGCAAGAAGACCTCGTGGCTCGACGGACGACATGTTATATTTGGCAAAGTTATCAAAGGAATGGTATGTCTTGAGAGACCAGTTGGCCATCTGTTATGTGTCTAATAAATGAATTTGAAATGTTATACATAGGATGTGGTGCGCAAAGTAGAGGCCACCCAAACCAGCTCAGGTGATAAGCCGGTCAAAGCAGTTATGATCGCCGACTGCGATATACTTCCAGTTACCGAACCATTCCCTGTGGCTAAAGAAGACGCCGTTTTATAAACTAATTTATAAACTTTAATAAAATTGAATTTTTCAGAAATTATTGTCTATTTATTTAATTTAATTAATTAATGTTCAATAGGTCTGCACCGCTCTAATAAGGCATTCAAACACATCCAAATTAATTACTTTAAAATTAGTTTAATTATTGTTAAATATGTTTAAGACGTGTAACCAATTGTTATCAATTAGTAATATAGTGCCGATAAATACAATAATGATAAGCATTACACTACACGTCAGCCATACGAGTGAGACATCGATATACACGCATATTTTATTTTGAAAATATATTATAAATTTAAATAATATATTAATTTAGTTTAAAATTTGTATAATTAATAAATAATTAAAGTTAACTAAAGTTATATAAATTTAATTCAAATACCGGTATTAATGATAAGTTGAATACATGAGAAAGAGTGACGTAATTGATGTGAGGATTGTATACAAAGTCAAGTCACACATCCTTTTCCTTTACAGAGCGTTGTATTGAAAGTGTTGTTAATTTTGTTGATTTGGTTTGAATTGAATTAACAATCAATTGGCCGAAGATATGGGAAAATCGCGATACGAGTTGATATTAGGTCTGAATAAGGGACACAAAGTGACCAAAAATGAACGCAAACCCAAACCGTCGTCTTTTAAAGGGGTATGTATTGACTGATTGACTAATTGTGTGATTTATAAAATGAAATGTTTAATGAATTTGTTTGTATTAATTGTATTGAATTGTATTGAATCAGAGGATCACTAAACACAATAAGTTTGTGAGAGATATAGTGCGAGAAGTGTGTGGTTTCGCTCCCTATGAGAGAAGATGTATGGAGTTGTTGAGGATCTCTAAGGACAAGAGAGCTCTCAAGTTCCTCAAGAGACGACTCGGCACTCATCTGAGGGCTAAGAGGAAGAGAGACGAGTTGTCCAACGTTTTGGTCCAACAGAGAAAGGCGGCCGCAGCTCAACACAAATGAGACACAACTGGATAACCATTCAAAACACTTTTTCAATCCCTTATGTATTGTATTAACGAATAAAAAAAGTTTGGTTTAAATACAATTGTTTTTATTTTTTTTAGTTTAATTTAATACACATTTGAAATCACAGACCAGTAATGTGTTGAATATATTTTTGGTTAACAATTGATCATATGATTGGTTTAACACTTAATTTATATTTTAATTCAAATAACATTAATATAATTTAAAGTTATATGAAACATGAGTTTCGAAACAAACGTTAACCATAGGATTAACATTAGCCATTACTTTTCAATAATAAACTTTTATATAGTGAAAACTTTTTATTTATTAATAAGTTTAGTGTTCACTATATAAGAGTTCATTATTGAAAAGTAGTGGCTAATGTTATTCCTATAGTTAACGTTTGTTTCGAAATTCATGTTTCATATATAGTTTTAGCGAACATTTTAAGGCAAGTTATGGCTTTTAAATGTATTTGTTTGGATTATTTTTTGATATAAGTTTTGTACAAATTTTTTTAATTTATAAAAAAGTTACTTAAAATCACAAATTAAGTTATAAATAATTTTCAAAAAAATTTATATAAAAATAATTATTTAGTAATAAAATGAAACAAATTGTCACAACTCTTATGATGCGTTAAATATCCGACAAATTGCTTACAAATAGTTTAGTCGGTTATTCAAAAGTCCGGTCTTTTTTGATTGAAATGATAATTTAAAAGGCAAAGGAATGTCAACATATTTGGGCCTTAAAATAGATATTTATATATATATTTGAAACAATTGGATGATTGACTAGAGAATAAGCAGATTCTGTTGATTACCTGCCTCACCCTTTTACCATGCTCACTTTTAGTTTAGGTTATACCTTTTAAGGGTTTTGCATACAATTAATAATTGTCAATTATACATTGTAGTTTTGCATAAATATTATAGTTAATAGTTATTTTTGTAATATAAAAAAACCAATCTTAAAGTAATGTATTTTTTACTTTTGCATGCATTAGAACCGAGATATAGTGGATTGGCTTCAATGATATTTAGTATTTAATTCAATAAACAATATTATCTCTGAAAATAAATTAAATTTTAGTTTTGAAATAAATCATAATTAAAATGTCTAACAATTTATCTAAATTTAAATAAATATTTAATACTTTAATATATTTTTAAAATTTACTATTAAAGCATATAAAAGTTAAAAAAAATACGTTACTTTAAGATTTATTACAATTTTGTAATTATTGTAATTTTTGTTTGATATAATAATTTTCAAAATATTTCCCAAACTTTAACATTAATTTATAGAATTATAGATTGAATTAAATATATAAATAGTCGATTAATTTAAAAATAAACATTACTATTATATATTATATAACTTATGTAGCATTCGTTGAATTCATTAGTTTTGATATATATATTTGATTAGTTACTTAAGAATGAAGAATAATATTTAGCCATAGATTGTATATAAATTTTGAGCAAATAATTGCTTGAATATCATATAATATATTGTTGTTTTTAATTAATTAAATATAGAATATAATTAAGAAGTAGAATAAGAAGTAAAGTGTGAAATAAATGCATTACTCAACCCATTACTCAAATTTATTTCTTCTTCTTGTTATCGTCAGATGTATTCAACTGATTATTGGCTTCAATACGATATTCTCTATACATTTTCTGTTCAATCAAATAATTATACAAATTATTACTATTTAAATATATATATAATAAATTAGGTAACAAAGTTATGTAAGGTATGATGTATGACCTTTTCATCGACATCAGGCACTCGCGACAAATAGTCCATTAATTCGTTGTTATTGATTGCATCGGGTGAACGAAGTTTTTTAGTAAATTTATTAATACCCCAAACCATTATTAAATATCTTAACGGAATGTAATATAACACAATTGTTATGATTGACAGACATAAGATTGCCAGCCATGATAGAAAAGGCACACTGAAGTTGAATGTGCTGTTCAATTAATTTAATTTGGTGTTAATTAATTTAAATTAAATTAAATTATATGTTTAAAATACTTTTTGACTCTCTCTCCGGTCGATGCGACTTCTCCCATTATATTCTGGATCATTGTAGTAATCTCTTGAACTGTTTGCAATTTTTCTTTTAATGATTTCTTTTCTTCCTATAAATTCAAATTTTTAATATATTATATCATTATTTATGATAAATTTATAATATATATTATGTTCAAAATGAACAAGCACATCTGTCTTAACATTTAATACATACATTCTTTGTTTCATCGTCTTCTTCGTCAGAAGCGTCTTCTATTTCTTCAATCTATTCAATTAATATGAAAATTAAATTTTGAAAATAAAGTTAAATATTAATTACTTCATTACCTCATTGTCTCGATCTTTTATAGTGGGATTAAAGTAATGCTCGACTCGTATCCAAACATAGCTTTTGATGAATAAAATGAGAATAAAAACGGGCGCCATATATATCTCGAAGAAATAAGTGGTTATCATGAATATAGCAAATGCTATAATACTTCGCGACACTGAATCCCATTGAAAACAACTGTTAACAAACTTTAACACTTCAAACGCTTCCATACAAAGTCCCTTCAGTCGACTGACATTTCGTATAAAAACTATTCGTTTAAATCTTTGCTCTTGTTTTACAAATTTAGTTTCTCTTGGATTAAACGTACGAATACTCGCTTTGATCTGTTTATTTGATCAAACATTTCAATACATATTAGTTTACAATGTAATCTTTACATCATATTATGAATTAAATTAATTTCACAACTCATACATTAAATTATAAATTTAGAAATTGTTATAAACACTAACTTTGTTATAATGAACAGACATTTCAAGCAGAATTTGACCCTTTGCTCGAACCAACAATTTTTTATCCTTTAATCCAAACCACTTTTTTTCGCTGTTTTTTATCTTAATTTCAAAATTAATGCATAAATAAATTTTATATAAAATATACTTTGAAGATTAATTTTTGAATAAATTATAAATATAATCAAATGTAATATAATATGATTAATACCTTTAACAAAGGAATAGCAACTTTGCCTAAAAATTCCACCTTCTTATCCCTGTCCTCGTCGTAAACAGTTATCTCCAAAACAGAATGAATGTCTTTAATGTTGCTATGAATACAGAATATATTTAAGGCTTAAATATAATTAATGATACAATTAAATTAAATTTATTCCGTTAAATAAGATTTAAAAACACATTATTTTGTAAATAACAGTTTTTACTATCAACTTTAGCGTATACTTTTGCAAAAATAATTTAATATGTTGCTTTAAATATAATGTAAACTATATTCTTTAATGAATTATATATAGAAATAATAATTTTTTTGTAAAATAAAATGTGCTAGTTTATAATTAATTAATAGGGACTTACAATGAATAGATTTTATTCCATTCGGGACTTAATGTTTTATATTCAGTATTGGTTTGCAGTCTAGCGTTGACTAATTCAAGAACACAAAACGGATCACTTTTGCCGCCGATGTCGGCCGCAGCCAACCCATCGGCTCTGAATACTATTATAAAAATATATAATAAATAAAATAAAATAATCATTATTAAATTAAATACTCTAATAAATACCTTTCACTATTAATATTCCGATGTCATCGATGTCTGTAAAACTTTTTATCAAACTCTTTAAAGAAATTATGAATAATTAGTAATTTAATTTGAAAATACATTCAAATAATAGACAATTAATTACATATTTATTTTTAATAGTATTTTCTTGTTTGGAGTTATCATCGCAATTGTTTAAGTGAGAAACCGTTTCAGAGCCAAGTGTTGCGCTTATAGTTAGCAATATTAATACAGAAGCACCACCTCCTAAATTGGTCCATATCTTATGCGTTTCTTCGGCGGCTATATCATTCAAATTGATAAAACATTTTCCTAACTCTTCCCTTCCAAACAATGACATTTCTAACATTTTGGACTGATCCAGGTAAGTGTGCAAATCAAATTGTTCAGACCAAACTGGGTTTGAAGTTCTAGCAATTACCTGAAAAATAAGTTTTTATTTAGTAATTTAAATTCAAATAAATTCAAACTATACTATACTTTGCTTTTGTATTTATCGGATCCCAACTTGAATTTAAAATGAAGATCACTGGAGGGAGTATCGTCACTAATATTCTTGGCCTCAACTAACACTATATTCACAACACTATCCCAAAGTTGAGTCTTTAATTTTTTAACTGTAGTGTCGGCACCACTTCCCACGTTCACAGTCTTAATCCCTCGGGTGAAGTGCTAATTAAATGTATTATATAAATTTTAATAACATTAACATTTAATATTTTACACTCAATATTCTTGTATATGTTTCAAAAATTAATGTTAACTCAAATTAATTAAATTTAAATAATAAAAAATATTTAATGAGTTATAAAATACCATTTCTTTATCTTCTTGAGTTTTAGCCACCAAAGTGACGGTTAAATATATTTCACCCCATGATTGGGAACCGGTGTGTGACTCTAAACCAGATTCTGTTAAAATTAGACTTAAAGCTGTTGGTCTGCAGTAAACAAAAAAACAATATTAAAAATAATAAGCATTTGAATAAATATATTAAATTGAATATTACTTTTGAATATCAAGTTTAGTCAAATCAATACAAGTTGCTCCCAAAAAGTCATCTTGAAAGCCAAAATCATAGTCATAGGCTCTGATAGTAACTTGCTGAAAAACATCTTCAATGGGAATAATAAAATGCTCATCCCATTTTGGATCCAAACATTTATTAACTGTTCGACTCTTATAAACAATTTTATTTCCAATTTTAAATTTGACATAAGGATCACTTGTACCTTTAATTTAAATATTTAATAATTACATTTAATAGTTATATTTCACAACTCTATATATGGCATAACTTGAAATATACTAATAATATCATATTTTATATATTTAAAAAAGTATTGAACTCTACCGCAGGTGTCTTTAGCCAACAAATTTGTAGCGCCAATCAAATGAACCTCTAAATGATAAAACGGATGTTGCCTTAAAAGTGTAATTCTCTGTCGACTTAACGCCAATTCCTGTATTTAATTAATAAACAAATAAATCAAAACTTATTGTTATATCAATATGAATATATGGTAGACAATGTCTACTAGCCTTACTAAATATTGATTTTTAGCTAAAAAATTTTTCATATTATATTTATAAACATTTATTAAATTAAAAGTCAAATATTAATTCACAATATTTTAGAGCAGATGTTAAACAATGTTAAACACTTTTTTGTAATGCATATTCTGTTAGCTATTTTTTTAACAACAAAAAAAACTTATTTTTTTAGTATAATATTAATATTACTTTAAATTCATATATTACTATGAATGGGGGGAATGTTTTTAATCAGCAAATACTACACCACATAAGTCTTAACGATTGTATAATTTAGATGTCATAACAATATTTATTTCCTGATATCAGCGGAAAGTAAATCTATTTTAATACAGATATAATAAAGTGCCCAATAGTTTTGATATAATACTAATACAATATAAGTATATGTTTTATTTGAATAAATTAATTTTTATATATTTGTGTTATGTAATCACCAGTTAATTTATAATATACTCTAATCGCACAAATAAAAATAAAAAGATAGTTAATTAGATTTATTACTAATTTCAATGATAAAATAACGTGCTTATAATTTTAATATAGATTTATATAATTTTAATTAAAATTTTAGCCCTAATTTTTAGTAAATTTAAAACTAAATTAATAAAATATAATAATTATTAGTGATAATTGAAGCAAAAACTTTATAAATAACTAAAAGAATTTATTTATTTATTATTAAAGGCTAAGGTTAGTTGTTTGAAATTTTTATATTTTGTTTAATCTGGAGTTTAACCACTAATTTAATGTTAGTTAATAAAATAAATATAGCAATAATTTTTATAATAAAAGATAGATTTATGGCATTTAATATGCAATTATTTTGTTTTCTTGAATGTGAAAAACCATAAAATTATTTTAAGAAGTGTGTAAAAATTTTGATAAAATATTGTATACCATTAACATTAAACTTTGATATTTTGTACTTTAATTGAATTACATTTAAATTATAAGTAAAACAAAAACAATAATTTGATTAAATTATTAATCTTAATTGCAAATGAAATAAATAGCGTAAAAGTGAACTTACGTTGTCGGCATTGATTGGATCCATTTGATTGAGATTAGGGTTGGAGTTATTGAATGAATAAATAGCATTAGAAGTTTGGACAAAAAACGTCTGGCCGTTTGAATGCTTATTACGGTTGGAATTAGTTATGGCAATGACATCGGTGTCGTCGCGACTTCTTTTAGTCTCGATTTGTGTCAATACAACTAAGTTATTACAACTAATGTCGGGATGGCTTGCGTACAATCTTTCATTTGTTTCAAATAATTTTCTTTTATTATAAGAATTCTTGATTCTGTGAACCGGAGAGAAGCGTTTAATTGTCGACCAAATAGTCTGAATTTTCTTCAATTTTCTAACTCCACTTGGAGATGAATTTGAAGAGCCTTTTGATAATGAAAATTAAAACATAATAAAATATAATTTAATGAATGAATAAAGCGACTATTTTATAGCAATTTGTTTAATTTTTTGCGTAAAAGATAATTTTTACGATATTTACAAATCACTTGTGAATCTGTCATTAAGAGAGCTTGCCTTCAGTGCATATGCTATCGACTCTCGATGGCTGTCGACGAGAACTCGAAGACGAATTGTTGCGCTTAAGTGCTTCCAGTATTGAAGGGTTATGACAATTATCGGGCGGACATACACTGGATATATACGTTCTGTTCATTGGATTACGACAACAACCGAACGAATGGTATGAATCGTCTGTAATGTCATTAAATAAAGCAGATGTCATTCAAACACTTGTTTGAGTTATTATTTTGTCAATTAATTTCTGTTTGCGTCAATTAATCTATTGTTTTTTCACTTCAAGTTAAGACCTTTTTTGGGATCATATTATATGATTCATATCAAAAAATTGTTGTATAATCTTTGTTTCAATCATTTTATACTACAATATCCTAGCTTATAATATAGTATCAAGAATATTGACAATGGTCTAACAATATAAACCTATTCAAACAAAATTATTCTACAAAATATATTTTTGATTGTTTAACAAATTTTTAATTAACTAATACACACTGAATAGTGGTTTGTTTGTTGTTTTTATATTTAATACTATTAGTACTGTGTATCCAAATTAATATGTACCTCATGATTTTGAAAAATTATTAATTTTTATTATCTAAAATTAATATAAATGTATATAAATTGCAGATATTTTATTATTTATATAACTTTTTTTTATATAATAATGACATTCACTTTTAGTATAATTAATAATCTATTATTTACAAGTTTTTTTGAATGAATGAATATAATACATATCCATTAAATGTAGAATATAAACCTCAAACTTATTTATATTATAACATTATTTTATATTGTCATTTTAAATGTATTAAAAATATAATATAATATTTAATTTTATATTATTAATTAAAAAATTCTAATTATAGTAGAATATTTTAGCATGCTATAAATATATATTAGTTTTTTAAAATAAAAACCTGCCTCAATTTAATTTTGTATAATATTTATATTAATAGTATTTATAATATAAAACACAATGAATAAATTATTTATAATATAAGAAAATTAGACAACATTTAATAAAAGTTATTTAAAAATATTTTATTAATTAACTTTTATAAAATTTAAATTACATAAAACAAAATAAGATTAATGTGTTTAGTTATTATAAATTTAAATGTAAACTATTAAAATCAATTGATGGCTTTTAATAAATAATTTATAATTATATATATATAATAAATGCTAGCACTTATATCTTGGTCAACATTACCTTTCAAATAAAAACTACTGATAAATATAATATACTATATATAAAACAAAATAAAATTAAATATTAATAAAATAAAATAAAAATTTAAGTTTAAGCAAGTATAAATAATATTGAAAAGATAACAATAAATAAAAACTATAATTGACTTCAATTCAAAATTCATGATAAATATATTTATGTCACGAATAGAATATTCTGTGTATATATTTTATACATAAATTTACCATGTTGATGTTTATAAACAAATATATTTTTATTACTCGAAATAAATATTTAGAAAATTTATACAAAAAAATTAAAATTAAATATTTATATTGTAAAGTATCAAAGTAATTAGTAATTACCTAGTTGCATTATTAAATAATCATTTGAACAAGTTCAGCAAATAGAAAAACATTGAAAAACATTTTGAATGCAATTATAGATATGAATTGCATTTATAATGAAATAAAAACATATCACTTTAGGGACACTACTTAATCACATCATAATAAATCATAACTAATGACTCAAACTATCAATTGATCGACAATTTAGTCGACAATCAAATTCTGTAATCCATTCAATGCAGTGATTCTGTTCACTGTTATGCAGTGAAAGCCAATATACACACAATGTATTGCAGTGAAGGCTATGATTGAGTGAATGGCAGCAAACAGTGAAGTCTAGTGTGAATGAAGTGAAGTGAGTGTCGGACACAAGAAAGTGTGCTTTCAGTCAATCATTGTATTCATCCCACACTTCATACCACTGAATAACCGTCGGTTCAATCAATCAGTAGTTATTGTCAGACAATTCATTACAAATCACACAAAATGTATCAAATGGGAGGTCAGCCGCAGATATTGGTGTTAAGTAAGTAGTGATTTGTTTGAAAGACTTGAATTGAAGTGAATTAATGAACCAATTAATTGATCCGTAGGTCAGAACACGAAACGAGAGTTCGGCCGAAAGGTTCAGTTGGAGAATATTAGAGCCGCTAAAGCCATCGCCGATGTGATCCGCACGTGTTTAGGTCCACGAGCTATGCTTAAGGTATATATAGACCATTGATGGCCATATATGGACATATCATTCATTGCTATACCGCGTGTTGTCTTTCAGATGCTAATGAATCCAATGGGAAGTATTGTGATGACCAATGATGGCAACGCTATACTTAGAGAGATAACAGTGAAACATCCGGCGGCGAAGACTATGATTGAAATTAGTCGCACCCAAGACGAAGAGGTGGGCGATGGCACTACATCTGTCATTATACTGACCGGCGAACTGCTAACAGTTGCCCAACCATTCCTCGAGCAGAATATTCATCCCACAGTTATTATCAGTTCGTTTCGTCAGGCCTTAGAAGATATGCTGAACATCTTGAAAGAGATCGCCACTCCTATTGACACCAATAATGACAAAGAAGTTATGAATTTGATTCAAAGTTGTATCGGAACCAAGATTTTTGGAAAATTGTAATGTTTTTTCACTTAATTTAATGTTTTATTGAAATATTAATTGTTTGTATTGAATGTACGGCTCTATTAGGGGTGAGTTTGCCTGCAATTTAGCCCTAAAAGCAGTCAAAACGGTTCTAATTGAGGAAAACGGCAGAAAAGTAATTGATATTAAATTGTACGCGAAAGTTGAGAAAGTTCCCGGCGGTTCGGTAGATGAGTCCGTCGTTTTATCGGGAATTATGCTCAACAAAGATGTGACGCATTCAAAGATGAGGAGGTAGTGTATTGTCTATCATAGACTCTGATTGTAATGTCTAACTAAACATTTTTTTTATCAGACGTATTGAAAACCCGAGAATTTTGTTACTCGACTGCGGTTTGGAGTACAAGAAGGGCGAGAGTCAGGTATTTAATTAAAGCAATTTGTATTATATTTTTAATCAAATGATTGAATGATTTCTTAAAGACTGACATTGAGATAATGAAAGACAACGACTTCTCTCGACTCTTGCAAATCGAAGAAGAGTTTATTCAGAAGATGTGTTCGGATATAATCCAATGGAAACCCGATTTGGTGGTGACCGAGAAGGGAATATCAGATTTGGCGCAACACTACTTAGTTAAGGCCGACATTTCATGCATCAGACGTGTGAAGAAGACGGACAACAACCGGATTGCGAGGGCCACCGGCGCTACCATTGTTTACAGAACTGATGAGATCAGAGAGGAAGACATTGGAACTGAATCGGGACTGTTTGAAGTGAAGAAAATTGGAGACGAGTTAGTTATTCATTAGATTGATTGAATAATACAGTTATTAATTATATATTTGTTTTTAGGTATTTCTGTTTCATCACTGAATGTAAGAATCCTAAGGCGTGTACTATATTACTGAGAGGCGCCTCCAAAGATATGCTGAATGAGTTGGAGCGCAACCTTCAGGATGCTATGTCGGTCGCCCGTAACATCTATAACGAGCCCTTCATTCTTACTGGCGGTGGAGCCGTTGAAATGGCTGTTGGAAAGGTATGTGCTTTGCAACTGTCAGGTTATATAGTATTCAACATTATATTTTGGATATAGATTTTGTCAGAAAAGGCAAAAAGTATAACAGGTGTTCATCAGTGGCCATACAAAGCCGTTCAAAAAGCCTTAGAAGTGATTCCAAGAACTTTAATCCAGAACTGTGGCGGCGACACCATCAGAACGTTAACGGCATTGCGAGCCAAACACGCGACCACTTCTGCCGATAACAAGACGTGGGGTATTAATGGAGAGACTGGAGAATTAACAGATGTTTCCAAACTCGGTATTTTGGAACCGCTTTCTGTCAAATTGCAAGCCTATAAGACAGCTGTTGAGGTATGACTTGTATAAGTGATTAAGTGGTTTATTAATTATATAAATAACAAACAGACGGCTATTCTATTGCTGCGAATCGATGACATCGTCTCGGGATCTAAAAAACGCGAAACCATTGAGAAAGAGAAGCAAACAGAACGCAACAGAGCCGCTGAACCGACCGAAGAATCGCAAAAGGATTGATTGATTTTTTAAATTATGTTTTCATTTTTTTGATTTTGAATTTATCAAGATTTTTATAATTCAAATAAATTAATATTTTGAAAGTTTTGCTAACAAAACCATTGTATTATTGCAATATAAGACAATAAAAGAAAATGATTTGTTTTAAATTTAATTATTAGTTTTGGATCAAAGTCTTTGAATTGTACATAAAAGTTTTGAAAGTGATTGTTAATTTTAAAGTCAAGAAACTCAAAACTATACTTAAGGTCCCACCGAGATTTGAACTCGGATCGCTGTATTCAGAGTCCAGAGTGCTAACCATTACACAATGGAACCATCTACCCGTGCCCCACCTTATTTTAGGTCTAATTTTCTGACGTTCAATAATGTGAATTAAATTGAATTCACTTAACTAAATTAGTACAATTTGGTTATAGTTGTACATTATAGTTTGGTATATTTCCGAAAATACACTCTTACTCTTGTAATATTTTATTAAACTTAATTCGTGTAAATAAGGTATAAATTTAATTCTTATATAAATTTTATTGAAGTAATTGTTTGACGGCTTGTAATACGGTATCATAATTGAGATTTTGGTCACCATTTCCGTCCAAATATTCTGAATATATTAAATAAATTATAAAACAATTGAATTTATAATATTTAAGTAAAACAAACCAATGGGGACGTCGTGTTGAATGGCTTTCATATGAATCATATTCTGCAAATACATGGGCCAAACCCAAGCATCAAAGTATCCAACCGGGTCTGGAGGTAGATACGTGCGGACATCTCTTCGGGCAAAACATTGGTCCTTCTCCAGTGTGAAGAAATACTTTTTGCAACACAAGTCAGAAATGGGCCTAAAATTATATTTTAATTCATATACAGATCTGTATATTTGTAAGAATTGGGACAAATGTTTAATTTACTTATAATTGAATATAAGATGTCCGTCGATAATAAAGAGTGGTGAGTGAGAGGGCGGCTCTTTGCTAAGTTCGGCCTCAATAGTTTGAGCAAACAATTGCCAGTCGATGCTGGCCATAGACTCCCAATTCTGGTGCCGTATAGTAGGGCTAACGTCAACCCATTCGTGGTTGGGGTCCTCATCGGTCTGTCAATTATGATATACTTTTAAACTCTTTTGATCGCAACTTATCTTAAAGATTACTCTAAAAAACTGATCCTGACTTATAATGGGACAGTTGTATTGCCGCTGCAAACGCTCGGCTATAGTAGTCTTACCGCCACACGTCACTCTAGTTTGCATATTATTTACACAATTAATAGTTTTTAATTCAATTTATATTATAAATACCCTGATATTCCAATCACTTTCCATTTGGACCACATATTAGCAATATTACTAACAAATTTTTAATTTGAAAAATTATTTCAATTATACATTATATAAAATGCAAATACATATCAAAAACGGGTTTTATTTATAAAAAAATTTATTAGATTATAATACCATTGAATTTAAACATAATATAATAAAATATAATTAAAGTATAAAATAAAATGAACGCTAAAATAAGTGCATTATTTACTTGGTGATAAGCCTGCAGTAAAAGTAGTATGTTACATAATAATATTATGACTTTAGTTAGCGCTTTCCTTAAAAGATTTTTTTAAAACTTTTATCAAAATTCTGTAAAAATTTTATTTTTTAATTTTGCAATTAAAAAAATGGTTGAATTTATTATAAAATTAAACTCTAAAAATCATTGATAAATTATTATAAAAATTATTATAATTTATAAATTGTTTATAAACTATTTCCTATAATGTTGTTTATATTTAAATTCTTTATAGTAAGCTTGTTAATTTTATCAATTCAATTCACAATTAACAAGTTGTCAATTTACAAAATTTCAAATTTACTTATCACAATTATAGCAAAATAAATCTTCAAGTAAAATAATTATATGAAAGCTTTTTTAATAATTTATATTTATATTTTACAGAATTAAAATTTGTAAGTTAAGTTCAATAATATTTATATTTAATTGATAAGTAATATCAAAAGTGATATAACTAGTGATAAATTTGAAAATTATTTATGACAAATAACAAACAAATTTGGTCTGTTTTAATAATTATATTTTTTAAATAAATAAAATTGTAATTAAACTACCAACAATGGTAATTAACTGCTTAAAACTTATATTAACTTTA
>JAQIWK010000547.1:0-15249 GCA_034695265.1 Dissorhina ornata | reverse complement strand
ATTAATAATTATAATAAACCACTAATTAAAAATACTAAAAGGTCTAATTTTAAAGTTTATTTTGTGTTATTTCTCTATGAATTGCACCTTGGTCAGTTTTTTTAAGACAGCTCCCTCATGTTTTTAGGACATATAACAAGTGATTCTGTTTATAAGTAGTAACTGTAAATAGATAATAGAAAATTGCAAACTTTCTACAATACTACTTGCAAACCACTTCACTGCATACTTCCCGCACTTCTAAACTATTGAACTTGTTAATTTTATTTTTTAATCACAGAAAGCTGACCTAGGTATTAGCTTTATAAGTATAACTGTCGAACGTTTGGATGCTGTTACATTTAGCTACCCATACTTAATAGGATCAGTATCGTTCACAACATTATTCAAGCCTACCACTAATTATAATACAAACATCCTGGGTCCATTTGAATTTCACATTTGGCTATTAATACTATTTTCATTAATAGTTTTAAAAGCAATTTATATTTTCATTGATTGTATTTATAAAAATAAATTTAAATTTAACACTGATTTTATAGCAATACTATTGAATCAATCAATTCCTACAATCAAAACTGGGACTACAAAACGATTGTTATATTTATCATGGATTTTATCAACATTTATATTAATACAACACTATTCGGGTGAACTTTATGCCCAAATATCTACACTTCATAATTCACAACCTATTGAATCGTTTAATGAGTTAATTAAAGCATATATTAGTGGTCATATAAATGTAGTCGTTTTAAAAGCCTCTATATATTTGCCATTTTTGAAAAATTATCAAGTATAAATTAAGTAGTTATTTATATATACTCAATAAACGCTAACCATTAAATCTCGCGCTTATAATGTAAGAAATAGAATAAATTCACACTTTGATTCAATTTGTACTATTGTTTACATTATAAGCGCAAGGTTTAACTATAAATGTTTATTGAGTTTATAGTTAATTATTGAATTTTAAATCAATATTTTTTTTAAATTAATTATCTAGATATCAAAGCAACTATTTATTTTAATTGATTATTACAACAGTGCAGACAATTTAATGACTAGATATCCAAATAAATATGTTTATATATCTGATAGACATTATATTGAACATAAAATACGTACACAAAGTATAAACTATTATATGTCTCCCATTGATAAAGACACGAGTATTTGTATACAACTTATTGGCATTGCATTCAATAAACAATTTACATTTGTTTCTCAATTTAATAAAATGTAAATATATTTTACTTATTATAGATATTTAAAATTTTATTTATTGAAAGTGCTTGCTGAAAAAAAATCAATCACTATTAAATAAAATATAATATACCCAATTTTATGTTAGTCAAATGGTTGTATTTCCTGCAATGCATATTTAATTTAGGCTTCACTGCAGTGTTAAAATTCTAATGCAATGGCAGTACTTAAATATTTTGCATTAATGTGTATTGCAAGAAGTACAACATTTTAATATAAAATAAGACTTTTTTGTATAAATTATAAATATAAATATTATAATTTTATTTAAAATTTACAATATTTATTTATTAAATTAGTATTTCAGTTGTTAAAAGCTCAGGACTAATTCATTATTGGAAACAAAATTTTTATATTAGATTTACAGGTAAGTATAACCAACTAAATATTTTAAATAATGATTACAGTGATATATATTTTAATGTTAGCCAGTTAGTAAATTTATTTATAATATACTTATATTTTATTTTAATATCATTAATTGTATTTATAATTGAATGTTTTGTTTTTGCAACATTTTATTTAAACTAATTAATTAGAAATACAACAAAGAAATTAATTTTATAGTATTATAAATCGAATGTTAATTTGTAACATTTTTGTAATTTATTTTTGTAACATATTTTAAATTTAATTGAATAATAAAATAACAATTATTTTATATAAATGTTTGTTATAAAACATTTTTATATAATATTAATTACATTTGTTATTTGTTTGGTGAATTTAAAATAAATTATATAAAATTTTATTTTTTATTATTAAATAAACAAATTTGTTAAATAATTAATTGTTATTTTTATTATATATTTAAAATATTATATTTTTCATTATCTAGTAAAATAAATATAACAATTTATCATATAATAACGCAATAGTAAAATATTTGGTCAATAAATAAACTTAATTTTATAATTTATTATTATTATTTTGTTTAACATGATAAATTAATTTTTTTTAAATCTAATGTTTTATATTGTAATTACTATATGTTCTTGTGTACTTTATCTATTTTATCAATATTAATTTGTTATTAAATTATAAATTTTAAAATAATTTTATAAAAATATTTAAAAATATAATTTTGCTTGTTTAAAAATTTAAATACCATTATAATTACAATATGAAACATAATTATAATGGCAGTAAATTAATTGTAGCAACAGTTGATGTATTTATTTATAAAATTAAAAATTATTCAATAATTAAAATGTTTAATTAATATTTATTCAAACAGATCTATCAATTTATGCATGGTGTAAATAACTATATTAACAATAATAAAATTAATATTGAAGATATCGAGGGTCAATTATTGCGTACGTTAAGTCTTTATTTTAATTTTACTTTTCAATTATTAAATTGCAATTATAAATGGGGACATAAATTATCAAATAGTAGTTGGAATGGTATTGTAGGCCAAGTAGTTAACAAGGTAAATAAATTAATTTTGTTTTATAAGTTTTTAATTATATACATAATCTCAATAAATTCTCACCGTTAAACATCGCGCCCATAATGTAAGCCATAGTATAATAAAAGTATGCATTTAAGTTATTTCTTACATAATGGGCGCAAAGTTTAACGATATTTATTTACGGAGATTATAATTATATATGAATAAATTTCAGAAAGCTGATTTAGGTATAGGATTTTTAAGCATTTCACCTTTACGTTTGGAAGCAGTTCTATTTAGTTATCCACATTTTATTGAATTTATATCATTTACTACACTTGTAAAACAAATTAGCCTGTACAATGCAAGTATCCTGGGTCCATTTGATTGGCACATTTGGTTACTAATATGGTTTTCTATATTATTTTTATATATAAGTTATGTAGCAATTAATTTAATTATTTATAAACAAGTTAAAAGTTGTTTTGAGTTTATAGCAATACTATTGAATCAATCAATTAATATAATTAAATATAAACTTACATCAAGGATATTATTTTTAACATGGATTTTAGCTATATTTATATTAACACAGCACTATTCGGGTGAACTATATGCCCAGATAACTACCCTTCATAATTTACCACCTTTTAAAACAATCAATAATTTATTTATGGCTCATATTAATGGTTACATAACTATATTATACACTGAAGGTCTTTCATATTTATCATATTATAATTACCAGGTATATTTTATATAAATTTAATTTTTTCAATTTAGTAAATGTTAATTTAATAATTGAATAAATTTTACGTAATTATGGTTGATAATATAGAGTGGTCAGTTCAAGTTATCATAGTTACTCAAAGCTTGATAAAGCTATGGGTAACTAAAGTAACATAAAATAATTTAAGAACCACTCTGTATCTAATTTATATTGTTTTAATTTTATTTTATTAACTTTTTAATATATTTATATTTAAATAGTCATTTAATCGACCTATCATTGTGATGGATAATGACATAAGTGCTTACAATTTGATGGTTAAAAAATCCAACAAAATATGCATTTATATCCCATAGACATATCACTGAATATAGAATTTATACACAAAATATAAACTATTATATGCCTCCCATTGATAAAGATACCGATCTTTGTATAGATTTTCTAGGCATTGCATTTCAAAAACAATTTGCTTTTATTTTACAATTTAATAAAATGTAATTTTATTTATACAGAGTAGATTATATTGTTTAATATGTTACCATAGTTACACAAGCACTAAAAACTATGGGTAACTATTAGTAACATATAATATATTATAGACTTCTTTGTATAACTTATTTTTAAATCTATAAATTAAATATTTATTAATATTATGTTTTTTAAATTATTAATTAGTATTTCACACATCAAAAGTGCAGGACTTATTGATTATTGGAAACAAGATTTTTATTTGAAAATTTTAAAAAATTATAAACATTACAGTTCAACACTATATACTAGTAATAATTTTGTACAAATTAATTTCAAACAATTGTTGAGTGTATTTATTATTTGTTTGTATGCGTTTGCAATATCTTGTTATATATTTGTTTTTGAAATACTTGTTAAAAATTATATGTAAATAAATTAAGTTTAACTGAAATTAAATTAAATTAAAATCACGATAAATAAAATTATCTTGCTATTAAGTATTTATCATGTCTATGATGTTTGTGTCAAAATTACTGTATAATTTAGTACAAATGTGAAAACCTATTACAAAAGAAAAATTAATAAATTTTACACAAAAATTTAATTTAATTTATTTAAAATAACAAATACTTAACTGCAATTAATGTAGTTTTATTAAATTTAGCAAAACCCCCAATACTTATACCAACTGATTGGCCATTGGTTTGCAAAACTAGTTTCAATAAAATCCATTCACGATATACAATGTCAGACATATCTATGGCGGCCATCGCATCAATGGCTGCCATTAATTGATTCACAGATGTCTGACATAAACCACAATAATAGCAACACATGACAAACTGGCCGATACAACACATACACATAAAACCTAGCATTGGTATATACTCGGCATAAAACAATACCTTGCTAATATTTTGCAAAGTATAAATAGCTATCATTACACCACAAATAGATTCCAAGTTATATATTGCAAATATAGCCGACCATTGGTTATCAATGTAAGTAATTAATTGTTGTATTTTAAGATACTTTTGTCGTAATTGTCGTAAAATTTTAGATTTATCTGTAAATAATTAATTAAATATTTAATGTCATAATTAGTATCTATTTATTAAATATAATATTTTATGTAACAACTTTTATTAAATTATCAACTAAAACTATATAAAATTATATACAGGGACGGCATTTATCATTCCTACGTTGCCAAAGGCAGGCACTATATACAACTGTATTTCAATGTTATTTAAAGTGATGCAACCCTATGTTAAAACAGCCTTGGACAGCGTAGGAGTGTTAGTTGCCCCGCCCTGTATAATGCTCAAATATTATATATTTAATTAAAATAGATAAAGTAAACAAGATTCTTATTTACCAAGACAACGTTATAAAATTGGCATATTTAATTATTTATAGTAAATTATAAACTTACCTAAATTGTTATAATGAGCTACACTATTAGTATTAATTGAATTCAATTGTTTGGTCATTAAATCAATTAAATGAGACAAATAAATCGATATGAATGATACCATGATTGGCAGCAAAAACATCCAGATAAAAGCCCAATTAAAATAAACAACCCCAAGTAACAACCAATGCAAACCTGTTACTAAAGCATTTAGAATAGTTATCATGAACATACCAAGAATATAGATGATTGATACCAAGGTTAGAACTATAACATTAGTATTTCGAAATTTAAATTGATCCACATCAATTATCAAATTGGATAGTAGTTTATCAAACACTGTATAAGTGCTATAATTGAGACCATATAGTATAGCAAATATAACTAAACAATGGGCCATATTTAGTGCAAAATGAGCCATGCTAAATATACTTATATGATCTTTAAATAAGGTTGTATAATTAATTATAGGTTGAAATATTGATAGAAATATTGTAATTATAATTCCAAATATATAGCCATAATATTTCCATTTCTTATTGCATTTTACAAAGTATTTTCCCGTTTGGGGTGACATTTCCAACGCTAGACCACCTAATGGTACGCCATATATACGGCATAAATAAATTAATACTTTAGTTAGACGTATAATGAGCGGGGTTGTTTTGTTAAACATATTAACTGGCTCTATGTCTTTCATTATTGTGTTTCATCATTCATGTGTTTAAATATTATATAAAGTTATATATTTATTAAATGAAAATAAAATACAAATAAAATATATTTTAGTTTTTGTTATATAAATTATATTTCATTAAATCTTAATAAATTTTTATCTTAATAAAACAAGATTGTGTAAATAATAAAACTAAATAATTTAAATTATATTACAATATATTATATACTTTCCAGTAAATTGATTTTTATAAAATTATAAGGTTAATTATTTATTATATTTAATGTAAATTTAGTATTTATTACCGAATATAACATAAATTAATTTAAATCAATAAATTTTTATTTATTACATTAAAACAAAAAATTAATTATAATTTTTTGTATTTGTTTTCACAAACATTTTGTTTATTTTAACATAATAATTATTTTATAGTTTTATAAATGTGATTTTATAATAAATAAATAAAATAGATTAACATATAATTATTAAATTTTATATCATTTGTATATTCAAATAAATTAAATTAAAGGAATATGAAAATTTAAATGCATTTTTTTTGTTGATGAATATTACATGCAAATTTTTAAAATTATTTAAATTATATGATATGTTTTGAAAGCCCATTTATTAAGCTTCAAAATGATATATAACAATTAAAAATATTTTAAGTAATTAAAAAGTTATAATAATTTTGATTGAGTTACATAAAAAAAATGCTTTGGCTATAATGTTAAACTTAATGCTAATTTAACATTAAAAAATAAAATTTGTCACTTTTTGCCAAAATTAGTTTTTGGGTAAAACTAATTTTTTAAATTAAAATTTATATTTAAGAAAAAATTCAAATTTTTTAAAAATTATTTGTTGTATCAATTATGTTTAACAATTATACCAATTCAAACCAATTATTTCATTTTTTAAATTACAATTTATATTTTAAAACTTTTAAAATTTTAGCCAGATCATTTTTGAGGTGGCTTTACAGAAATTAGTATATTTAATTAACTACTTAAGATAAATTGAAATTATCACCGTACTTTTAATGCTAAATAATTAAGCTTTCTAATGACATTTTAAAATTCTTCATTTAATTTATTTAATACATTTATATATAGCAGCAAACATCGTGCACGTAATTAATCATATCGTTTTAAATCTATGCAAAAACAATTGTTTCAACTGTACAATTACATTTAAAAACTTTTTAATATATATTTAAATATAAAAATACAACTTATATTAATTATTTTTTAAATATATATATTTTTTTTACAATATTTCTAATATATTTAAAACTAAACAATTATATTCACATTTACAACACTTTATAATATTATAACTTATAAATTTAGTTATATTAGTAGTATTTAATTACTTTTATTAAAATGTTACATAGACAAGAATTTCCATAATAAATATAAACAAAAAGATTGAAACAAAATACAAATAATATATAAATATATTTTTTAGTTGTTTAATATTAAAATAGTAATTATTATGATTATTATTCATTATATTTAATTGTTCATACTTACTTGTAAATTTAATATAAAAATTGTGATCCCAATAATATATTAGTCCAGTGCTTTTGATGATTGAAATACTAGTTTCATAAATTAATTGAATAAATTAAATTGTATAAGTTATATTATATAAGCAAAAATTAGATATTACATATTTTTTTTATAATAAATGATAAAATATAAATTGAATAAATATATTTACAATCTATTAAATTGTGAGACAAAAGCAAATTGTTTGTTGAATGCAATGGCAATTAGTTCAATACAAATACTCGTGTCTTTATCAATCGGAGGCATATAATAGTCTATACTTTGTGTACGTATTTTATACTCAATATAATGTCTAACAGATATAAAAGCATATTTTTTTGGATACCTAGTCAGCAAATTTTCAGCTTGTTCAAAACGGTCAACTAAAAGAAATGGTTGATTTGAAGTCTAGTTAATCAAAAATTAAATAATTTAATATAATTCAATGATTTTAATATTTAATATTTATATTAGTTCATCGAAACATACTTGATATTTATTTAAATAAGTTAAATATAAAGAGTAATTTGTAGTTATTATGTTTGTATAACCATTAATATATGATTTTAATAATTCACTTAATGTTTCAATGGGTTGTGAATTATGAAGGATAGATATTTGGGCATAAAGTTCACCCGAATAGTGTTGTATTAATATAAATGTTGTCAATATCCATGATAAATATAGCAAACGTTTATTAATTTCCGTTTTTAATGTATTAATTGATTGATTGAATAGTATTGCAATAAAATCGGTATTTAATTTAAATTGACTTTTGTAAAAATAATCAAATAAAATATAAATTATATTCAAAATTATTAACGAACAAAATGTTAGTGACCAAATGTGCCAATCAAATGGACCTAGGATATTTGTGTTGTATAATGTTTTAGGTTGTGATAGCGTTGTAAACGATGCTGTTCCTATTAAATATGGATAGCTAAATGTAACCGCATCCAAACGCTCGTGCATTATACTTATGTAGCCAATACCTAGGTCAGCTTTCTGTAATTATATTAAAACAAAATTTTAAAATATTAAATAAAATAAATATTAAACCATACATTGTTTGCTATAGTGCCCATCATACCGTCCCAGCTGTTATTTGTTAATTTAATGCCAAATATTTTATTACAATCAAGTAATTTAAATGTAAAATTAAAATAGTAGCTTAATGTGTGCAATAATTGACCCTCAATACCTTCAATTTTATTTTGAATATGATTAGTATAATTTTTTACACCTCGTATAAACTGAAAAATCTGTATTATTTAAATTTAAAAATTGTTAATATTTGTAAAATAAAATTTATTATATATATAATATATTTGTTAATACTTCATTTGTAGCCACAATTAACTCTCTGCCATTTAAATTAAGCTTCATATTTTATAATTGTTATAAAATGTCATAATTTATTATAATACTAAAACTGAATTTATTTATTATATTTTTATTTTATATATACAAAAATATGTACAATATTTTGCATATAATATTAATTATCTTTTCATTACAAATATTAATAACACCCTAAATACAAACAATATTTATATATAAAAAAGTATATTAAAAAACTAATTAAACTAAAATGTTATATTGATTTATGTTTTTTTACTACATTTTTACAATATATTTATTTGAAAATTTCACAACGTTAATAAACCAAACAATTAATTTATATTCAAAACAATGTAGTTATTAGAAAATAATTACATCTAGCAACATGACAAAATTTAAATATTTAATAGCTATTCATTACAAACAAATCATAACAATAGTAACTAATTTTTGTTTTGGATGACAATTGATGTATAAATTTATTTATATTTAAGCAAAGTTTTAGCGTTAATACAGGTTTTTTTGCGATATGCGTGCAATCAATATTAGGTATGATTTGTGGGCGACTTTAGGTAAACGTATTAAAATAATTGATATATAAATGCCAAGAAAACAATAAAATACTAATACTATGATGATTAAAATTTTGATGATTATGTAAACATTACTTATTGATTTAAAATTTATTAGCAAATACCTAATTAAATAATTTATATATATATATATATTTTTGTTTTAAAAAATATATTTCATAATATATATATATATAAATAATATTGTTAATGATAAATCAATTAAAATGTTTCACATTAAAAATCAATCAAAAAATATATTATAAAAAACCAAGATTATTATTTAAGTACTTGTTTTTGAATTAAAAAATATATAATAATTAAAATGAATTATATTAATTATTACCTGGAGCATATGATAAACCGATATTATTCAAACACTGGACCATATAAAATTGAAACATCTTTATTCTATTTATATATATTAAACTGCTTGAAATGCTTAATTGTAATATTCAGTAATGACCAAGTTAGATTGTTATTATTTGATGTATCACTAATTATAGGTGGTTTACAAGTTTACATTGAAATAATGTTATTATTTGCCATGTTGTTTGGGTTAACTATATTTAATGGATTACATTTATTTAAGTCAAATAGTTTATTAAAATGGATTAAATTAATTAATGAAATTAAAAATAAAACTGTTAGTACAAAGTTTGAACATATTTTACCTGGTATTATTCATAAAATTCGTTTGAAATTTAAATATTTTTCATTTTGTTTGTCTGGTATTTTTACTTTTCTCAGTAAGTATTTAATTTTGTTTTATTGACTAACCTTTATATAGGAATCTAATGTACAGTTTGTCCAAAAATGATTTTCAATAAAGAATTTTATCTTCGAACTAATCTATTTAGTTAAAACATGAAAACGAAAATTTAGTTAAAACTATTTAAATATCTTTTGTTGGTAAGAATATTTTAATTAATTAAACCTTTTTAATGTAGATATAAATAGGTTTATCTGAATTTTGACTTACGTTAAGATAAGCATCAAAAGTAAAACTGAAAATCATTTTAGGACATACTGTACATTATATTTTATAATAATATATAATATTATCTTAAATGTTTAAATGTGTGTATAGGTGTTATTGTAACTCTAGTAACGATCAAGCTTACATTAGAAAATTACAATTTTGTTGAATTTATTCAATCATTTATACCACAATTCATAACATATTTATTGGTATACATCATGTTTATGGACACCGGTATTATGATATACATATTTTTTATTTACACTTACACTGGTATTCAAGTAATGAAAACAATAAACAAAAAATTTACCAACATATCAAAAGGATCCCGTACAATTAATGCCTTAAATCGTATAGAACTATACCAGAAAACCCGCCAATTTATCCAAGATCATAATTATTGTTGTACAATCCTAAACGATATGAACAAATTTTGTGCTTGCTACATATTTAAAGCGCTACTATTTTTGGCACCCATTCATTTGATATGCATGCATTTATTTTTGTTTGAAAAGTTGCCTGGTAATGTACAAATAATTATTGGCTACGTAGCCATTGGGGCTAATGTTGAATTGTTTATGTGTTTATTTGCCCTGGCATTAATATCTGTTAAAATGCATACAATGGCCAAGCGCCTGTCCAAGCTACAATGGCTAATAAATGGGTGGCCAATTAAAATTCAATTTAAATTAAAAATACAAACTTATTTTGAGCGATTAGCCAGCAAGAAAATTAAAATTGGTGTAATTTGTGGTCCAATGGGTACTATAACTATGCGAGTATTTTATGTGGTAATTATAATTATATATGTTATTTAATTAATGATTATAATATTTATTTATAAAATAATTCTACATTTTTTATTTTTATTTTATAGATTATAGTAAAATATGTGCGATATTTTTTGCTTGTTCATAAGTTGTCATATAAATTAAAATAATAATAATTTTTTAATTATAAAACAAAATTATTTAATTAAATAAAACTACAATAAAATGCGTAAAACATTATTGTTTATAAATTAATTGATTAATTTAAATCAATTATATCTATTCATAACTTACAAAAAAACATTTGGCACGTGCTTATAGCAATCATTTATTTGATTTACCCAGAACATTTCAAATTATAAATGTGTTTATTAAAAACAAAAATACAAAACTAATTGAAATATTTTTAATAGAAAACATTTGTTTTGTAAATTTTAATTATTTAATATAAGTTTTTAAAAATTTCTTAAATTATGAAGCTCAATTTTAATGGCCAACAACTTATTGTGGCTACAAATGAGGTAATTATTTATATCCATCTAAATTTTTAAATTTATTTAAACAAACTGTAAAAACATAATAAAAATTTATTTAATTATATATTTATAAGTTTAAGCCATTTATTGATTGGGATAACAACAACAACACAAATAATGAGTATAAAACACTTGTTGGTACCGATGGGCTATTATTACGCACATTAAGCCAATATTTTAATTTTACATTTAATTTAATTAATTTTAATCGTCATTGGGGTAGACAATTGGCCAATAATAGTTGGAATGGTGTGGTGGGTGCTTTATACAACAAGGTACATAATTAAAGAATAATTTTTTTGAAAACTTATTCTACTGTTACCTTAATTTGCTGTGTATAAGTTACATGAAATTATAACTAAATTTTATATAATTATATATATTAAATTATTTTATATAGAAGGCTAATTTAGGCATTGGTTATTTAAGCATGACTACTGATAGATCCAAAGTTATCTCGTACAGTTATCCACATCTAATTGAATCGGTAACATTCACAGCACCTATATGTCACTGTAAAGGCTATATGACGTCATTGTTTGGACCGTTTGATTTGTACATTTGGTTACTAATACTATTGTCACTATTATTGCTAAATATCTATAATATTATTTACAATTATTTTAAATATACAAAATTTAAATTTGACATTAATTTCATAGCAATGCTATTAAATCAGCCTATATTTACACACAAATTTAATAATATTATAAAATTATTGATTGGGTGTTGGCTATTAACAACATTTATACTAACATTTAGTTATGGTGGGGCAATGTATGGTCGGATGGCTGTACAACAAAAATATAAATCATTTGAAACTATTGATGAATTATTTACATCCCATAGTAGGGGACAAATACAGTTGATATTTCATAGAAATTTAGGAAAATTAAAATATTTGATTAAATATTATGTAAGTATTAAAAATAATTTTAGTAGTTTATCTAAATTATAGTTATATATAAGTAATTTAAGCTATGTCAAATATTATTTCAAATTGTTTTGTAAACTTTATTTTGTAAATATTATTAAGGTAGTTGATAAGTTTTGTCCCGATTCAATATATAAATACATTAACTATTTATAAATTGATTAAAAGTTATAATTGTTCATATGTAATATTTTTCATATTCAACTTAGAAGTGCAGATTATATACTGAAAATTATCGTAATTGTAAAATATATACATTTTCTAATTTTTAGAAAACTGTAGTAACGGGTGGACACGAAATGATTAAAACAATTAAAATTATTTCACATAATAAAGATGCGTTTGATTTAATGAACAAATATCCCCAAAAATATGCATTTATACGAGAAAAGCAATTAATTGAATACCATATACGGCTTAAAAAATCAGGAAAACGTGAATATTATTTACCCCCAAATGATAAAGACTCACAATTATTCAACGACCTAATGGCCATTGGGTTTAATAAACAATTTAAGTTTATTAAAAACTTTGATGAAATGTACTGTAAAATAAATTATAGTTATAATCTCAATAAATACTTACCGTTAAAACTCGTGCTTATAATGTAAGTAATATCAAAAGTCATACAAAAGTGTTTACTTTAATCTTAAGTTTTAAGCTATTCCTTACATTTTGGGCGCGATGTTTAACGGTAAATTTTTATTGATTTTATAATTATTGTTTTAAAAAGTAATTAAAATATAAAACAATTTATTTATAAAAACGTTTAGTATTTTACAGATAATAAGCGCCGGACTTATTGATCACTGGAAAGAAGACTATTATATAAAAATAGTTAAAAGTTTTACAAATATTAATACTAAACATCATTTAATAAATAGCAATAAATTAGTTTTACAATTAAATTTAAAACAATATAAAACATTTTTCAATGTTTATTTTTATGGTTTATTATATTCATTATTAATTTATGTTGTTGAATTATGTAAATTTTATTATTATTAAGATGTTAAATTAAAATTAATAATTATTTATTTAATAGAAATACTTATACTTTAACTTATATATTAAATTACAATGAAATATTTACTTTAAAAATGTTTTAAAAGTATATTAAAACACTTTTATTGAATGTGTTCAAAGTTTATTAAATAAAATCCAAAGTACCAAGGTAGGACTGTATTAAATAACATGTCTTATAATAGCAAAAGTATTTATATATTTTATTTATATTTGAAACGCGTTTTACTGTCTTTCTTACATAAGATTTTGAAAATAAAAATTTATTTTATAAAATGAATTCAAATATAATAAGTAAAATAAATTGTAAATTAACTGATTTAAAGTGTTTGTTATTAAATTTAAACAAAATTGAGCTGATTTTCATTGAAAATGTGTATGTATTTAGTGAAGCAATTAAATATAAAAATAGTGATTATTTGTCAATGAATTTGACAATTGATTTAAATTTATGTAAAATAAGTGATAAAATGCTTTCCAATCACAACACCATTAATACACTCAACACTTATTACTACTGTTTTTGGCCTAAATGTCGGTTTAAAAGACAGTCTAAATCTGCATTAAAAAGACATCATTTAACACATTTAAATATAAAACAATTTAAATGTGATTTTAATAATTGTAATAAAGTTTATAACAAACAAGACAGTTTATATAATCATAAAGTTATTCACCATTTAAATAAAACATATATTTGTGAATTCAATGATTGCCACAAAAAGTTTACATCAAGACATCACTTGAATTATCATAAAAATTATGTTCATTTAAAACAAAAGTTATTTAAATGTAATGAAAAAAATTGTGGTAAAAGTTTTACATCAAAACCATATCTTAAACACCACTTTTTCATACATTTGGGAGAAAACCCATTTGTTTGTGATTTTATTAATTGTGGCAAAAGTTTTAGACGACTAAATCAATTAAATTCACACAAAAATATTATTCATTCAAATGTAAGATATATTTGTGATTTCAATGAATGCAACAAAAGTTTCACAAATAAATATATCTTAAATCGACACAAAAGTTGTGTTCATTTGAAACAAAAGTTATTTAAATGCAATGAAAATAATTGCGACAAAAGTTTTGGTCAATTTATTAGCTTAAAACGACATAAAAATTTAGTGCATAAAATTATGTAATAGATTTGTATTAATTATTTTAATAATATTGTTATTTTTTTAAAATTATATTTTGAATTTAATAACTAATTATTTTATAAAATGTGTTCACAATTAAAAACTTTGGATTAATTTGATACTAATTTTTATATTAATCTTAAAATAAAAACCAGTTTTAAATCTCTAGTTTCACACAAAATGTGTTCAGTATTTATGAGACAAAGCATTGAATACACGTTTGGTTTGAATACTGTTTCCGTTTTTATAATTAATTGTGAATTTATTTAAATTTTATTATTTATTACAATGAGCAGGGTAATTGTAATAATGCTTTATTAAAAGGTCGGGTGAAAAATGTGACCAACAGGTATTGGTGTACTAATGCCAGTCCTAACCTACTGCCCACAAAATCATTATTAAATAAGTTTTGAATTATTTATACAATACTTTAT
>JAQIWK010000546.1:0-15279 GCA_034695265.1 Dissorhina ornata | reverse complement strand
CCAGCCAATGTTGTTCCCGATTTAAAAATCATATAAAAACACATTTCAATTGCAATCACAAAAATATAATACAATATGAATATAAATAACCGTATGGTATGATTGAGGCGTCGGGTTTGCCACTCCCAGTAATTGTGTTCACGTATTGCCCGCATTAATAGCCGAGTATTATTGTATTTAACACTAAATACAATCATTGTATTTATTTCAGTAAATTTGTAATATAAATATTTTGGTATAAAAAATATTGTAACTGTTGCAATTAAAGCCAGGTTAAAATTATGATAAACCATTATGCAAAACATTATAAAAGTTATTATAGCACTTATTAGTTCAAACGTATTTAATAACATAATATAATATAAGATTAATTTACTTGAGTAATACCAAATAAAACCAAATATAAATAATAAAATTAGCAAGATTATAATCGTAAATTTCAAAATAAAATTATTTTTAAAAACTTTTTCTAATAAATTTAAATAAATGCTAGAATTATTAAATTTGTTTGCTTTTAATGGAAATTTAATTGTATTATACTTTAAATCATGTAATATATTAAACATAAATAATTGTTTTGTATGTTCATGGTAAAATATAACACAGTCGCATAAATACTGATTTAAACCAATTAAATATAATAAAATAACTGATAATTTAAAATCGCCAATACTTTTATTTATAATTATTTTTATATAATTTGAGTGTAGAAAGATAAAATAACTTAAACCTAATAATGCTACATAATATGATAATTTAACCATGGTATATTTAAATAGTCTTCGACCAGTATAATATCCAGAAAAATAATCTTGAGGCGACTCACTTAAAGAGACCAGGGTATATTTTATTAAATAAAATGCCAAATTTAACGTTTTATTGAAGTTATTATTTTGTAACTTAATTTTATTTACATTATTTTTAATTTGATTTTTCTTAAAATTATATTTACTTAATAATTTATTCATTTTTAAAATTAAATTAAATTAATATTTTAAAATTTTATATAATTATTAGAATTTTAGAATTATTAGAATTATTAATTAATAGCTATTAGATATTACTGACGATATATAAACTATTATAAACTGAGATATAAACTATTGACATTTCAATACCAAGTTACAAATAATTATTTTAAATATTAAATAATATTTATGCAAAAATATTTTTATAAAAAAGTTTATTATTTATAACTCATTGTGATCTTGTATTTTAAATTTTATAATTTATTATATATAAAGCCAAAAATGTTAAATAGTTTATTGTATTTTAATTATACTTTATAGTTATAATTAAAATGATTGATAACTTCAATGAAAAACTATAATTATATTTAAAAAGTTATTTAATTTTTAAAATATAAAATGTTTTATAAATATTAATTTTTAAAACTAAAATTTTAAATATATTTTTCATATAATTAATTGTTATTTTATTTGGATATAAATTTCATCAAATAAAAAAAATTAAATATATCATGATTGCATTAAATTAATATATTTTTGAGTAAACAATTTCTACTAAATAAATAAATTTAAATCATAATAAATCATAATTTTTAATTTTTAAAATGTTAATTTATACTACAATTTGTATGTCTAAATTATTTCATTTATAATAAATCTAAATAATTTTATTTTCAATAATTATATTGATTTATAAATTATAAATTATAATTCACATATTAAGTTTACCAAGTAACAATAATGTACAAGTAGAAAAAAACAATTAAATACTTTAAATTAGATAATGACGTTCATTCAACCAAATATAGATTATATTATTGTAACAGGTATCATCTTTTTACCATGATAACTAATCATTGAAAATACATTAACTATCAGGTAATAACGCTCCTGGGGCATTGCTAATCAATTATCTTTCTAAACATAGTGTATTTTAAATTATACTTTCTTATGTTACATAAGTTATGTATCATATTTCATCAACTAACTCTATAACAAAAACAATTATAATTTAAAAATATAATTAAAAACAAACATTTCATATAATAATGATCAGGATATTTGTAATATTTTTGGTCGCATTAGTAACGCTGCCGACGGGACTACAATGTTGGACAGACGACGGCCAGGCGCGGACACCGCCGATGGGTTTTCTATCTTACACTGGCTTTGATACGGATGAAAATTGTGATAAATACCCGGCTGACTGTGTCCACGAGCTTCTTTACCGCGATATGGCCGACCGGCTGGCGGCCGACGGGTTTCGTGAGTTGGGCTATACATACGTTAACATTGATGACCGCTGGAGTGAAATACATCGGGACACTAACACCCGTCGTTTATTAGCCAATAAAAAACGATTTCCATCCGGTATTAAAGACCTAGCTGATTATGTCCACTCAAAAGGTCTTAAACTAGGCATTTATGGTGATATTGGTAATTTAACTTGTAGCAAGTAAGCTTAATTTATACTTTTTATATCAATTATTTTATATTTACTGTTTTTGAATATAAAACAGTTTGTACCCTGGTCAAAATAATCACGAACCAGGAGGTAATGACTACTTTGACGTCGACTCCAAGACATTTGCCGAATGGGGTGTCGACTCATTCAAAGTGGACGGTTGTAATGAAGACCATAAAAAGTTTGATACACTTTACCCTAAATTAGCTCAGGCTATGAATGCGACAGGTATTTAAATTTTTATATTAAAAATTGATTAATTAAATTGACATTTTGCAAACTAGGTCATAAAATGTTACTGGTATGTGAATGGCCATTTTTCCAGTACGTATTTAGCGGTATTAAACCCGATTACGATGCTATCGCTCACACCTGTCACTCCTATCGTAATTATAAGGATGTAATGGACTCGTGGGCCAGTATTGATGAAATCATAACCTATTATGGCCAATACAATGATTTGTTTATCAAGCATAATGGTATTTATATAATAATTAGTAATTACATTATTCAAAAAATATATTTAATCATGGTAATTATATACAATTACCTTCACATTGAATTTTTATGTTTGAAACACCCAAAGGACCGGGACATTGGGCTGATCCAGGTATTTGTTTTTAAAATAAATTATATTTAGTATATTTAATATTATTATAATTGTTTGATATGCTATACCTAGATGAATTAACAATAGGCAACTCAGGCCTATCATGGCATCAGTCGCGCACCCAAATGGCGATGTGGTGTATGTGGTCGTCGCCGCTGCTCATGTCAACCGACTTAAGACATTTGAAACCCGAAATGAAAGACATTTTACAAAATAAAGCCCTCATTGGTGTCAATCAGGACCCGCACGGCATTATGGCTAAGCGAGTCTATAATGTAATTAATTGTTTTTAAAAATTTTTAATTTAATATAAAACTTTTAAATCAATAATTTTGATAAAGGACTCGGATACACAAGTATGGGTCAAACCGGTAGAGCCTATTGTGAATGGCCAGTGGTCTTATGTGGTTACATATCTTAATCGTCGACCAATGGGTCATCCAATTTATGTACATAATTATTTTAATTTAATTTATTAGTAGTATAATTAATATTAAACTCTAGTTTAAAGTTAAAATTTGGCAATTATATGTAAGCTTGGATATAATTAACCAAATAAATTTAAAAATACATTTTGTCCCTAAAATTTTAATTGAAGACTTGAGTTTGGTATTTAATAATTGAAATTGAAATTTAAATATTTTATTTGATGACTATAGATGTCCCATAAAATGTCTGATTTAATACCAACGGGTGCTAAAAACATTAAATACGAAATACACGACCTGTTTGTTGATGAGGGTAAAGAGATATTGGGTACAGTGACCAGGGATGATTTACTAGAGCTATTGGTACACCCATCAGGTTCGGTTAGAGTTGTTAAGTTATTGGTTAAATAGAACTAAATTATAATCTACTAAAAGTCTTTGATTATTATCTATACCTTTAATTAAAACCTTAAATTAGATAATTATTTAAATATTATGAAACAATCAAAGCTGTGAATTAGTTTTAATTTAATATAAGTTAAAAATACATACAATTTGTAATGTAAATAACTACAATAAAATTTTTAATTGTAAATGGTGAATTATTAATTGTTTTAATTCATATACATTTGGAGAAATTATAATATCGTTACAATACAATTATAGTTATTAATAAGTTATTAATAATAACATATAATCGATGATACAATTTAAAATGTTATTTATAATTTTAAGTAATATTATATTTATAATCGCTTTATATTTAATATACAGTAAATCCAAAATTAATTTAAAAAAATTGATGAGAAACAACTATACTGATGTGTTTCTAATTAGAGTAGTTTTATGGTTTAAATAAAAACTGTATTATATCGTATAATAAACCCCATTTGTAACGGTATTAACCCAATTAGTGAGAAATAATCTAGTTGATAATCAAGGTGTATTATTTCTAACAGTATCTAATATCCATTGAATATGATTTGAAACTCGAACTGCTTTACCAACTTGACCAGTGGACAAACACATATCTATACCAGTTTGACCTGCCACATAAATGCCCAATAATACAGCCTTACCAGTGCCTGAATATTGGAATAATGGTGATCCTGAATCACCCTGGTATGCAAATAATTCAATTCAATTCAATTAATAACATTGCAACACCATAATATGTTTATATATTGAGTAGCTTGTTTAAACTGACTTTACAAGGTGCAGCCCCATCCAGAGAATTAAGTTTCCAAACTGACACAGTAGCTTGTGTGGCAATGTTTGCTGCATTGATACCAACCAGGCCCATTTGTAATTTTTGTGCCAAACTAGTCATATTCCATAGACCCCAACCAGCTAATATAGCATGCTCATTTTGTGTATTCAAAACATTAGCTTTAGGTAAACAAATAGAATTAATATCATAATAGCCAGCTTGTCGGCTAAATTTGATTTCGGTGTCAGTTTTAATCAGGGCCAAATCATAATCATGGCGATTGCTACTACTAACATTGTAATTTGGGTGAATGAAATAATTATGAACCGGATAACCTTGTGGCAAATTTTGTTTGTCTAAAGCACCAGGATAAACGGTAGCATTTGCTAATACTATACCTTTTCGACCCCTTAAAATTATTATAAATTAATTGTAATTAAACTAATTAATATGTAACGTATTAAATAAAAATTAAATTAATTTACCCTAAATTATGAGCACAAGTTATAATCCATCTATTGTTCAAAACAACCCCGGATCCTGAACCACATCTAATTCATAAAATGATAATTTGTATAAAATTTTATAGTAGTTTCTAGTTTGAGTTATACAGTCATGTATCTAATTGTATAAATCTATACAGGTACTAACTCATTTTAAAGATTATTATTACTATTAATCAAGTTTAAAATAAGTTTGTGCTTGTTTAGATTACACTCAAATTGTGTGTACAACTGTCGTGAAAACTATGCACGCACGACACTTACTGTGTTAGCAAGAAAGCTTAGTTCGTGTTTCGTGTTAAACAAATAATGTTCATGCAAATGACAATTGTTTGCTAAATATTTTGACCATAAATTAAAGCATAGATTTTAATGATAGTTGGTATTTGTAAAAAATAAATTATTTGAACATTTTAAATTTAATTGGGCGTGCAAAAAAATTTACTATAACATTTGTTCGTGTTTTAACATTTCAAAAATTTGAAAACCTAGTTTAAACTTATACAATTAGACAGTTTGCTCTATGAATGACTAAAGTTAGACATTATTTTATAATATTACAAAACTTTCATACACAAATCTTGTGTGGTTTCTGCCATTACGTAGTTGCTTAGTATATAATTTACAACCGATATAGTAAACTACCCAGGGTGCTTCCCCTAAGGCCACGTCTCGACCATTTTGAATGCGACTAAACATTGGCTCACTTTTATGATAAGGAAAACACTGGTCGTTGTCCACTACACGACTCGCTGGCCGTTGTATACTAGAGTGACGTCCAATACCGCAATCATCAGTCGTTATTTTAGGGTAAGGCTCGGGCTGTATGTCACCCAAACTTAGACCAATCCAACCCAACATAACTAATTGAAATATATTTTAAATTATTATTTTATAATCTTGGTCATATTTCAATTGTGTTTACCAAATAAAATAATTAACAATTTAAACATTGTTTGTTTGGTATTTAATTGCTAATTAATTAGTTAGAAAATCAAATTTTAATTTTGTTTAATGTTATGAATTTGTAATTTAAACTTAAACTACACCTAAAACTATATGTTTACCTAAAACCTATCTATAAATATATACATTATATAAGTGTTACTTAATATTTAAGCATATATTAACTTTTAAAATATTATATTACATATAGATTATATTATATTTATTTATAAATGTTATAACTTTGAAATGTAATGCTAATATGGCAAATACACAAATACATTAAGTTTTAATTTTATATTAATGGGGAGGGGAAGGGGATCTTTAATTAAAATCTTTACATAGATAATTAATTAAGTATTATGAAGCAATCAAAGTTATAAATTATTTTTAATTTGTTATAAGTTAAAAATACATACAATTTGTAATTATAACTACAATAATTGTAATTAAAAATAACTACAATAAAATTTTAAATAATAACTGGGAAATTATTAATTGTTTTATATTATATAGATTTGGAGAAATTACAATATAGTTATTAATAACATATAATTAGTGATACAAATACAACATAATTGATAAAATTCATAGCTATTTATAGGAAACAAGTTATAACAATAGAAACCAATAGTGGGTTCACTCGACAGGCGCTCAATAAATGTCATAAGTTTTAAGCGATGTTTGAGTGTTAGTACCGATTGTCGGGATAAATATGACACCAATAGAGGGTATGGTTTGTGTGCAATGCGGGGTATTTTAATTACTAACTTGATTACCAATAAAATCAATGAAGCACCCAAAAATATGTAAATTGCAAATATTATCCTACCCACAAGTGTTGTACCAGGTTTAAAAATCATATATAGACACATTTCAAGTCCAGCAAACGTAATGTTATACACTATAAGTATAACTAAACTTATGGTGCGATTGAAGCGTCGGATTTGCATTTCCCAGTAATTGTGTTCAGCAATAGTCCGCATTAATAGCCGGGTATTCTTGTATTTAACACTCAAAACAAACTTGAAATTAATTTCATTTAATTTGTTTAATAAATATTTAACTATTGTATGTGCTGTCAAACCAAAGGTTATTAGTAGACTTAGATTTTGATATTCAATAAGTATACTTGATACTATTACAATGAAATAAATTGCTAATTCAAACTTATTTAATAGTAAAATATAGTTTATAACCAATTGGCCTGAGTTATAAAATACAAAACAAAATAAAGCTAATATAAATAAACTCACAACACCTAGACATTTCCAAATAAAATTATTTTTAATAATTTTTGTAATAAATGAATAGTTCATTTTTACTTGGTCACTTTTTTCTAGTGGATATTTAATTAAATTATATTTTAAATCATGAAAAAATTCAATCAAGTACAATTTTTTTAAACACTCATCATAAAACATTATCCAATCGACTAAGTTTCCAGTTAAACCTAGCAAAAATCCAAATATCAATAATATTTTATAATTACCTATACTTTCATTTATAATTATTATTATATAATTATCTTGGCCATCATTAGGCGAATAGATAAAGTAGATGATAGCAATTACAAAAATAATGTATGATAATTTAAGCATGATAGTTTTGACAAGCCGTTGACCAGTGTAATAACCAGAAACATATTCATCGGGCGATTCACTAAATGTAATAAAACTATTTTGAAGCATAATATATACCAAGTTTATTTTGTTTTCAATATCTCTATCATGTAATTTAGATGTTTTAGATAATTTTTTATTATTTGATTGTTTTAACTGATGTTTATTTTGTGAATTCATTTTAATGAATTAATTTAATTTATATAAACAAATATATAGTTAATTATTTGTTAATTCTATAATCTAGTACAAATACTAAACAAATTAAGGTGGGTAATATATTTAAACCGTTTTCTAAACTCAACGAAATTATACTATTTTAAGGTATTTAAATAAGTTATTATTGACGATTTTTATTATTTAAAAATAAAGATTAATTATATATTTTATAAAAATATTTAAATATAATTTATATGCATGAATCTAAAATATTATTTTTAATATTAAACATTTTTATGAAATTATATTTTAAATAATTTTTATTTATGATTAATAGCAGTAGAAATTAATTAATTATAATAATAATAATAATATTATTATTATTATAAATTTAAATTGAGTTTGACTTTAATAAATTATACAGTAATGGGAGTGACTTTAACCTAAATAGGTGCCAACTAATTATTATATAATTAAAATAATTACTTTCATACAGCATTATAATTAGCAAATGAATTATTAAAAATTACACAATATTTATATAAATAATAAAATTACGTCAAGTATTTTTAATTTTTTTAAAATAAAAAATATATGTTTAAAAGTTATGTGCAAAAATATGTGATTACAAATATGTCTGAACTTTTTAAAAAGTACTTTATTATAACAATCAAATTTAATATTAATATTTAATATATAAATATGTCAAACATTATTGTATTAAGGATTAATATAAAATGGTACCTGTTTAGTGATATAAGATTATTTCCACTACTGTATCCCAATAGTTTATTTACTATAGCGTGACACTAAATATCAATATTTAAATTTCAAGATATTACCAAGAATATTATTTTTAAATAAAACTATCCACGTGTCGAAAATTTAATAATTATATTACTTAAAAATATAAACTTAAATTTGGAAAATCCCATCGGCCTATTTAAAATATAATCAATCAAGCTAATTAATCAATATATTAAACAATAAAATTTTATTAACCAATAAATAAAAGTTTATAAATAATATACAGTTAATATCAAATCAATAACATTATTGATTAAAAAACAACTATACTAATGTCTCTAATTAAAATTGTTTTTGGTTTTATTTCACTATAATTAATATTTATATTTAAAAAATTATTGTATTTTTGTATTATTTATAATAATCAAAAACAAAACATAACAAAATTATATTTCATGAAATTATATTTTTAATACATGGAAAAATAAGGTTTGGTAATTTGATTAAAAAATAATAGCACCTACTTCACTATAATATCATATATATATAACATACTTAATTGTATTTGTAAACTATCAAGGTAATTGTTTATCTTTATAATAACAATTTCCTATGAACCAACTCAACAATGCTATAAATCAAGCCAAACTAAATAAAATAGGATTGATAATTAAATATTAATAATATTAACACAATTGTTAGATTATAATATAAATAACCAAGAAAGATGCTACTTCAGAAAAATTACCTAGGTATAATATCATCACGTCATAATAAACTTTATAGCTTAGTTTGTACTAAATCTTATTCTATATAAACCAGCTGTTTTGAATGTGTTTTGTTTATAAGTTATAAATTATAACTATATTTATAAACTTATTTAAAGTTGTAATTAAATATTTAAAATGTTATTAAAAATAACCTGGTTAGCTATTTGTTTGGCAGGGTGTATGGCATCTACTCGATGGCCTGGACACGATATATCGACATTGAAATTGTTACAAATAGTGCACAGACACGGAGACAGGGCTCCGGAAGTATTGCGACCCAACGATCCCTTCGGTAACGTAACAAAGTATTGGGTCGAAGGGTTGGGCGAACTGACCACTAAAGGCAAGTATCGTATGTATAAATTGGGTCAATTCATACGGCAAGAGTACGGCCAGTATTTGGGCGATCAGTACTCACCCCGAGAAGTGTACGCCAGGAGTTCATTGGCTGACCGGTGTATTGAAAGTTTGTCACAAGTATTGTCCGGCGCTTATCCGCCTAAACAACACGACTGGCAATGGGGTAACGATACGGACGCACCGCTGGGTCTGGTTTGGCAGCCCTTTCCTATTCAATCATTTATGCCACAAGAAGATGATCTTGTTTTGAATCACGTAAGTCTCTCTCTCTCTCTCTCTCAAACTAAATACTAACAATTTTGATCAATATTTAGGCAGCAAGTTGCAATATAGTTCAAAAGGAGTTTGATAAAATATATAATAGTAGCGATTATTTAGCATTTTTGAAAGATAATGAAGAGTTATATAAAATGGTCAGCAAATATGTAAATGAAACTCTGGTTACGCCCGATAATGGTCGTGGTATTTATAGTGTACTGGACATTGAAATGTCTTATAATCTTTACTGGACCAACGTGTGGACTAAAGAGCAAGAAAACCAAATTGCCGGTCAATTACTGGCCTCACGTTTGGCTAGCGATAGGTTTATGTGGGACAGTCCGGTCATACGGAGGCTAAGGACCGGCGGTTTGGTAATGGAACTGAATAAAAATTTTGAAACCATTTTAAATCAAACAAATAATAACAATAAGAAATTATACGTGTATTCAACACACGATACACTGATCGCCGGTTTTATGCAAGCGATAAATGTATTTAACTATCAAACGGTGCCTTTTGGTGCAACTATTTTCATTGAATTACATCAAAAACATCCAACAAATCATATTAATTACAATTTAAACGGTTCCGACTATTTTGTCCGATATTACTATCATAATGAAACGGTAGTCAATACGGGAACACCTTATGCCTTACCATTAGCTAATTGTAATAAACTAACTGATTGTCCAATTGATCAATACATTGAATCAACTAAACATTTAATGTATAAAGACTTTGACAAAGAATGTAATGAATAAAATTTGAAAAACAACTTGCTAACTTTGTAAATAAAAATTATATATATTTAAACTTTTTATTAAATTTTATTGTTTATAAAAATTCAAATAATACAATATGTACTACTTTTAAGCTAGGTTTTAATTATTGATTATATTGATACATTTCAAACTAGTTACAATGATAAATTAATTGATAATTTATTTTCAATTATCAATAAGAATTTTAAATGTCAAACACTATCTATAATGTTGATAAATATAAACTAGCATCTTATTTTATTGTTATTTTATTAACAAAACTAAAAAGAAATAAAAAATTTTAATTAACTTTGTTGTCTTTTTAATTAAAATACTAAAATGTATTTCAAATTAGTTTTATTTGCAATTAGTTTGACTATATGTTGGTCATCTGTCCGATGGCCAGATCACGATATATCGACATTAAAATTGTTACAAATAGTGCACAGACATGGAGACCGATCGCCCACTTTCTTCCCACCCGCCGATCCCTTTCAAGACATTTCCAGGTATTGGTCGGAAGGGTTGGGCGAACTGACCACTAAAGGCAAGTATCGTATGTATAAATTGGGTCAATTCATACGGCAAGAGTACGGCCAGTATTTGGGCGATCAGTACTCACCCCGAGAGGTGTACGCCAGGAGTTCATTGGCTGACCGGTGTATTGAAAGTTTGTCACAAGTATTGTCCGGCGCTTATCCGCCTAAACAACACGACTGGCAATGGGGTAACGATACGGACGCACCGCTGGGTCTGGTTTGGCAGCCCTTTCCTATTCAGACATTTATGCCACAAAAAGATGATCATGTTTTGAATCACGTATGTCTCACTCACTCTCTCTCTCTCTCTCTCTCTCTCTCTCTTTCTCTCTCTCTCTCTCTCTCTCCAACCTAAAGTAAATACAAATGATTTTGATGTATATTTAGGAAGCAAGTTGCAAAATAGTTCAAAGTGAGCTTGATAAAATACATAATAGCAGCGATTATTTAGCGTTTATAAAAGATAATGAAGAGTTATATAAAATGGTTAGCAAATATGTAAATGAAACTATAGTAACGCCCGATGATGCCCGTGGTATTTGTGGTGTACTGGACGTTGAAATGTCTCATAATCTTTACTGGACTCAAGTGTGGACTAAAGAGCAGGAAAAGCAAATTTTCAATCAATTACTGCCCTCACGTATAGCTAGCGATAGGTTTCGTTGGGACAGTCCTGTCATACAGAGACTAATGGCCGGCGGTTTGGTTATGGAGTTAAATAAAAATTTTGAAACCATTTTAAATCAAACAAATAGTAATAACAAGAAATTATACGTGTATTCAACACATGATACACATATTGCATGTTTTATGCGAGCTATGGATATATTTAACTATCAATCGGTGCCTTTTGGTGCAACTATTTTTATTGAATTACATCAAAAACATCCCACAAATTATATTAATTACAATTTAAACGACTATTTTGTCCGATACTATTATCATAATGAAACGGTAGTCAATACGGGAACTCCTTATGCCATACCATTAACTAATTGTAATAAACTAACTAACTGTCCATTTGATCAATACATTGAATCCACCAAACATTTAATGTATAAAGATTTTGACAAAGAATGTAATGAATAAAATTTGAAAATTAACTTGTTAACCTTTTGAAATTTTCAAAAATTTAAATTATTAAAAAATATTTGTGTAGTCTATTTTAAGTTAGATTATACAATTTAATATTTTAATATTTATAAAAGAAATAAAATAATTGTTTTATTAAACAAAGTTAATAATATAAAATGATAAATTAAATGTCAAGTTCTATCTATCAAGGTAATCTAATTAAGTAAGTATTATTATGATTAAATTTTTCTTAATAAACTATTTAAAAATAATTATAAATATAAAAATTAATTCAATTTTAAATACATTTTTATTGACATTAGCAAAGAAATGTATAAACTATTATTTTATATATTTTGTGTATTTTTCATATCAATTGTTTGGTCAGACCAATGGCCAGATCACGATATATCGACATTAAAATTGTTACAAATAGTTCACAGACACGGAGACCGATCTCCGCTTCATATGTCACCCAACGATCCCTTTAAAGATCCCAAGTATTGGGTCGAAGGGTTGGGTGAACTCAACACTAAAGGCAAGTATCGTATGTATAAATTGGGTCAATACATACGACACGAGTATAACCAGTATTTGGGTGACCAGTACTCACCCCGAGAGGTATACGTCCGGAGCTCTATAGTTGAACGATGTATTAAAAGTATGTCGACGCTGTTGGCCGGCGCTTATCCGCCCAAACAACACGACTGGCAATGGGGTAACGATACGGACGCACCGTTGGGTAAAGTATGGCAACCCTTTCCCATACAAACATTTATGCCAGTAGAAAATGACACTGTTTGTATTGTAAGTATACCTTAATTATTTAGTTTAAAAAATAAGACTAATTCTAACATTTTATTAAATTATAAATAGTAAATTTACATTAATAAATAAATTGTATTTTTATTAAATTTTAGTCAAAACACTGTTTGGCTGTCGATAAAGAAAGGGAACGGATATTAAATCAACCATTTATTAGACAATTGATAGCCAAATACGAGCCATTGTACAGACAATTGTCACAAATATCTGGTAAACCAATTGAATCGGCCGAAGACGCCGGTGTTTTTCACGACGCCTTGGAGATAGAGTTGGCCCACAATTACGTGTGGACTAACACCTGGACCCGAGACCAAGAGCAACACATTGTGGATCAGCTGTCAGAGTCACTATTGATGATAAACCAATACTATTGGGACAGTCCTGTTATCAAACGGTTTACTGCCGGTGGTTTAGTCAGACAATTACAGGACAACTATAATAGTGTCATAAATGGGAACAACTCTAAGAAGTTATACATTTATTCAACACATGACACTGAAGTGTATGGACTGATGAATGCATTAAATATAAATTATAACCATATGGTACCCTTTGGCGGGACCCTGTTGTTTGAAATGCACCAAAATATAAGCAAAACCGAAGATTATTTTGTAAAAGTTTATTATAAAAACTCGACACAAATTAATACCAAAAGTCCATATTTGCTTAATTGGCGTGATTGTGATGACCAGGCTAATTGTCCATTCAATCACTACCTCAATATGACTGAATATTTATTATTTGATGATTTTGATAAAGAATGTCTACAATTCAATTGAATAAACTTGCTCAATTTAAGTTATTTAGTTTGCTATTATCAAAAAGCAATAATTAATAATTAATTTTAAAATATTTACATTAATATTTGTAATCTTTATTTCAATTAAATATTAAATAACTTATTTATATTGATTAACTATTTTATTTTGTTTATTTTAATACATAGTTTGATAAAATAAATAAATTAAAATTAATTATTATTATCAATATTATTATTATTGTTATTATTATTACCATGTTCAATTCTACTAGTATTTATAATACAAATATGTAAATTAATTTGTTTATTTTGTATATTAATACTATAAAATTTATTAATAAAATTTTTAACATGAACAAATAACTGGTTGCAAACATTGCACAATAATAAAACATTAAAACCAAACCACAAGCTAAACAAGCTGGCCACCAAGCACAAATATTCATCAAAATACATTTTAATATTCATATCATAGTAAATGGTTGGTTGTGTTGGGTAAGCAACGGTTAAATGAAAATGATTAATATCATCATGCTTATTTGCACACAATTTATTAATTGTATAAAAATAATAATTACAAGATTTAATTTGTTTGCATTTATTTAGACAATGTGAATTAAATAAATTATACTCAATATCAGTTTTATTTTCAAATTGATAAAAATATAAATTATCATTATGAATATCGCTGGTCAAATATATAGGTAGTTGAGCATGGTAATAGTTGTAAAATTGATCAAGCTTACACTCGCGTATACACTGGCGACGTGACTGGCGTATATTGCATTGTTTATTAATTGTACCAAGTACATTTCTGAATATATATTCACGGTAATTAAGCCTGCACCATCTATAATCGTTCATGTTTTGTACATATGAATCACCATGGTAAGGAAAATAAATTGCTTCCCGACGCCAATGTATTGTAATAAATATAAAATTATTTTTTACAATTGATGTGTTAAATGCATCAAGCAACAATATTGGTTTAACTTCTAATTCATCATGATAGTTTAGTAAATATTTACTATCATCAGTCTCATTTATTAATTGCGAGTATAGTGTTATACAATAAGCAAAATTATTTATAGATATTTTATTATTAATAAAATTATCACCATTGTCATTTATGTAAGTAAATTTGAATCGTTGTGACGGTATCATCATGTTCAATTGTTTTGAAATAGATAGCTTGTTAAATTTATATAACTCAATAATATTATGGTAGAAATCATTATAAGTATAATACTTTTGTAATTTGTTAATCAAAGT
>JAQIWK010000545.1:0-15291 GCA_034695265.1 Dissorhina ornata | reverse complement strand
CAGAATTTTGCCAAATGAAACTTTCCACCCTGTATAATGAATAATTAATATAATAAATAATATAATAAATAATATAATGAATAATTTAAAATTTAAAATTATCCCTTAAAAAAGTAATTATAAAATACAAAAATATTAATATTGCATAAAAAATATTATAAAATTATATTTATATATATTGTTAAAAAGTTTGATGACATTAAAGCTTATTGTGTAGCATAAAATTAAGTATGGTAGTATGACACGATATTAAACTAATTCATGTGCAGCTATTCATGTCATTTGACATTGAATTCAATATTTAGGTATTTAATTAAAGCTAAATTTATTATTTAAACATAATTTGTTTGTGTATTTAAACCCATTTTATTTAAACAAATAAGTTGTATTTAAAAAATAGGAATATGATAAATAATAATACAATAATCATAAAATGCTAAAACATATTTACATTATAATTAATAGGGTTTCATAGGGAGTTCCCTTTTTGGCGGACCTCTGGTAAGTTTGTTTTGCCGACAAATATCAATAATGATGTCAATTATGTAATGACACTGATATTGCTGTCAGGCTATCGCAGCTTTCCTTATGTCTCTTCCTGCTTTACCCGCACTATTGATGGCACCGTTAGCTGTGGCCGGTTTGCGCCCCACTATTGCATCAGTGGGACAATTCATGAATAGTATTAACTCCGGTAATGGCTTTGCTCAACAAATCTCTTCATTACTCAACCCACCCAATAGCCAAGATTTAGAAACTTCTGCATCTAATAACATCCAATCTACATCTTCTGCTGGTCCACCCAATGGTCTGTTAAATACATATATGTGTTGTTATTAAATGCAAATTATATAACTATTTGTTTGAATTTAAAGATTATATTAATAAGTTTTAAATTAAAAATAATTCATAATTCCTTTTCAAGTCTCATTACTAATTCAATTATAGTTTATATTTATTAATTTAACTTTAAAATCACATTAAGATATTACTAATCTGATTATAATTACCATTAAAAATATGGATAAAGTTCAAAAAATTAAATGTTTTTTGAAATATAATATTAAATCTATTTATATATAATATCTTTAATTGATGAACAGCTTTGATAAGTAATTAAATTTGTGATTAATTGATAACGAGATAAGATTTGGAGTAATAACTTATATAAAAATATTAATCGATTTAATTGACTGAAATCTTTAATTACTATAAGATTCAAATAACTATTCAAGTTATTATATAATATAATATGTAATATAAATTAAAATTATATTTAAAGGTATTTATTACTTGAAAAAATGTTAATTTAAGCGGTAATAAATTGTGGCAATAAATTTATATGAAAATTTTTTTTGGTGTTATTTGGCTATTAATTTATTAAACAAAATTTATTAAATAACTGTGTTGATAATAAGTTTAATAAAAGTGTTGATAATAAGTTTTTTCTAATAATTTATTTGATTACCAATAGCACCGACCTCTCCATTTGCAGCTGCTTTAAGATCCATATCTGAATTGATATTCAACCGAAGGGTTTCCAATCAATTCTTCAATAATCTACTCAATAGAGTGCCACAAAAGCAACAAAACCCATCGACAGAATCAACGGATGCAAAACCGGGCACTGACTCGTCATCGGAGAACCCGCAGGTTAGGGTGGGATCGCTGATGCTTTCGCTCAAAGAAGTGTACGACATCTTACGTAATGGGTTGCGAAGATATGAGATCACTGACAGCGACTGTCAGTCAAGAATTATTTGCGAAATACATCAGAAAGCCGTCGGCAGAAGCTCTTCATTGGGTTCATTCACAGCCAACTTAATGGATATAATTGGGTATTAAATTAATTTAGGTTTTGTTTATTTGATATTAAATATGTTAATTTGTATGATAGCGTCGAAAAACATTTGGAGGGATCCAATGGATTCAACGAAAAAGCCATTCATTTCATTAAAGATTTTGTAAGAGCGGCCAAAACCGGACTGACCCATAAGGACTGTTCCTCTGTATTCAGTCGGTGCCCATCTACACCTGCAGCGCTCAATTTGCCTCATTTGCCTAATTTTAACCGTAAACACGGTTTAAACTTGGATTATTTGAAAACAAAACCAAATATGTATGACATAAATCAGTTATTGCATCAAAAGCCCCACAAACCTAACCGACTGGCCATCAAAACAGCATTTGCAAAGACACCGCAAACTGTCAATTATAATACAAACATCAAATACAAACTGTGATCTAATCAAAAATAAATGTATTTCAAGTTTTCATATCACAAAAAATATCATTAAAATAAAATTTATATTTAAGACCTTTTTCTAACTAAACATATTTAATTTATACACAAATTATTAAATGTTTTTGAATTTTAGGTTAATATTAAGTCAGAAATAGCTTCTTTTCAAAAGCCTTCAAAATTATTATCATATTTAATGGATACTGTATTTTAATGTCTCGAGTGTTGAGTAATAATCGATAAAATATAAGCAATAATTCCTAATACCCGAGGATAAGGGGTTAGTATGGGTTGGATTGGGTGAACAATTTATAAATACAAATACCTGTATACTTAGTAATATACATAAGTTTATTATAACTGTTATTTATAACAAGTTATCCAATCGTTTAACCGCAGACTTACTCGTAATAATGACTTTGAAATTCTTGTATCCAAACAACAACTGGTTATTTAAAGAAAATATAAGTTTTTAAAAACGACGAAAACGGAAGCGTTTGAATTGTAAGCCCCTCTCTCTCTCTCTCTCTCTCTCTCTCTCTCTCTCTCTCTCTCTCTTTCTTTCTTTCTTTCTTTCTTTCTTTCTCATTTGTGGTTCGAGCCCTCGAAGTAATACTTAAATAAACTAAAACTTCTACTAAACCCCCACACCCTCTCTAAACACATGTCCTAAAGCTATATATTCAACGCTTTTCTAACCATAGTTTACATAACTTTTCTGTACTCTTCACTTCAACTCTAGTTTCTTTTAATACGGTTTTCAGTTTTAAATTTTCATCATTACTTATATATTGCCACTATTTGGTTCACCAATTAATGTAAGATATTTTCAATTTAATTGACTTTTATTAGTAATATATATTTCCTTAATTGTCAGATAAAACTTAAATGTTTATTTTTAATTACAATTTTATATTTAATTAGTAAAAACTACTTATTTTACATTTATGTCATATGAGTATAATCTTCATAAAGTTATATTTATTAACTAAAAAAACCATGTAAAGTTGATTTTTAAATATATTTTTATTAATTAACTATTATTTAATACTTATATTACATGTATTTTTTTTTAAATAATGCAGATATTATTAATTGAATAAAAATGAAGAATTCAGAGATTTGTGTTTATTGTATAATATTGTTGTCATCACTATATTTGGTTGCATCTGTTGAGCAAAAACAATCAAATGAAGTAAGGGGTCGACAAATGTTATCTATCTGGCCCTTCAATTTTAATTCACGTCTTAGTCGCCAAATCTTTGATATGCTTGACATTGTCACAGATGTAGCTGTACTTACATTCTTGGGAATACCTATTCTGGGACTCGTAGCTGTAAGTATTGTATTGATTCAAAATTATTTATAAAACAATTGATATGACGGCACAGTTGGGCGCATCAGTGATGGGTCCGGCATTGAATGCGGCGACGGGTGGCGGTCGACACAAGCGGTCGATGGATGTGTTGGACCGAACAAAACGAGCCCTCATTTACGCCCGAAATTTGTTTGACGTTTTGGCAAATCTTGAGGACACGTTTCAAAAGTACGAAATCACTGAATCTGAGTGTCAATTGAAAGTTGTTTGTGAGGTCCACAAGAAAAGCACAAAATTAAATCCCAAATATCATGACTTTAGCAATCAAATAGTGGATGTCATCAGGTATTTATTCAAACAAATTATTAAAAGTATTATATTTTATTAAATTTAATTTGTTTGACTCAAAGAATGCAAAAAGACTTAGAAGAATATGAGATCATTCCGTTCGCTAAAATAATCTTTGGCCAATACGCCGATGCGGCCACTTATGGTATGTCCACTCATTTTACATTATATTGTTCTTACATTTATTTAATTAACTAATTTTTTGCTTATTTATAATTGCATAATATTTAAATTAAAACTAAAACTATAAAACCAAATAATTTAATATATTGTTTAAAATTTAAATTGTTAGGCAATGAAGACAATGACTGCGATATGGTTTACAGCCGGTGTTCACATAGTTTAGATGATTTACTCAATAAGAGCTCAAAACCAAAAACTGAAAATGAAAGCCATTTCTAATTGTCTAATTTAGATACATTACTATTTATTTACTTCATCTAATTATTTAATATTTATTTATTTAATTCATAATTTCATTAAAACTCATTTTTATATAAATTTAAAATATGTGTTCAGAAAATATTGATTAATATAAAATGTTTAATGTTAAAAATTCACAAATTTATAAATATTATGTTAAATTAATTATATTTTAATTATATTATATTCGTTTTATACATTTTAAAAATAAAATATTTTCCAATTTATATAATTTTATAAATTAGTTTTGTTTTGTAAGACATTACTTATCTTATTTATCTTATTACTTAATATATTATTACTTATAAGTTATTAATATATTGTTAAAAATAAAAATATTCATAAATAATAATAATAAAATTAAATATATAATGTCGCAAAGTGTCAATTATATTAAAAATTACATAGATAAATTTATAAGTTATTTCTCAAAATATATTAATTTCATAAACTAAACAAGTATATTTAGATTACTTAATAATTAAAACATTATAATTAAAACTAACTAGTATATAATTGTAACTCATGGTTAATTAATTTAAAATTAAATTATAAAATTGTGTACAAAATATACACCTAAATTGTTTAATTTAGAAAATAGTATGAAATACCATGTTATGTATACTGTTTACTGTATAATTTTAATGTGTGTATATCCGGCAATTAGTTTTAAACAACAAACAGTTGTGGCGATTGAACACAACAACAAGAAATGCATTAAAAATAAATTGTTTTTTTTGTGTAACAATTTGAATGTATTGTTAAATAACAGTGTTATTGATTGCAATGTAATTAAAATCAATGGGAATAACAATCAATAGGTTATTAACAAGAATGTGAGGAATAGGGGGATAAAGATTGAGTGAAGGGTCGGTCCTGCGCTCCAAACGCTAACACGAGATCACTGGTGCCCTTGAAATGCCGGCTCCGATGGGACTGTAGTTTTAGTAGTGGTTGTTGTTGTGGGTCAGTCCGGTCATCGACATTATATGATGCAAAACATGTTTATTTTTTACGTCACTAATGCCTTCCGCATAGTTTTTAAACACTTAAAACACTTAAATTATTTCTAATTATTTGAAAATTGTCTTCACTTTACTATCTCTTGCATTCAGATTACTCTATAATTAAGAATTTCTGACTTTTCTTTGGTTATTATTATTTTCTTTACAAAAAAAAAAGTTAAAAACAATTCAAAGAACTTCTTCGTAACTAATTGTTTTGTTGACTAACTTTTGTGCACATTTTAACACACATTTTAAGTCAATAATAATTATTATAAACTTTATCTAACAAAAGATGTACAACTTGTTTGTTTTCAAATTTAAACTCTAACTACACATAAATTTACTTTAAATTAAATTAACAAAGTTATAAAATTTGACATACCCTTTTTTAAATGTAAAAATCAAATATATTCTTTGAATTTTAATAATTTTATTTTGAAAAATCAATTTAAATTACAATTACAAACAATAACTATAAATAGGATGAAATGTTAACACGCAAAAAAAGTTATTAAAATTTAGTAAATATCTATTTTAATTTAGTTTTAAAAATTAATTTTAATAAATATTACTTAAATATTATGATTATAATAAATAAATAAATAAATAAAATAATTTAAATACAATGAAAAGGTTGAAAATTATTTTAAAAAAACTATTAAACAAAAAGTCAAACTTATATTCATTATGTGTTTTGGATTTATGTTTTGACTCTTCGGTTGGCATTGGAATCAGTGGAAGCAATGGAAGTATAGTTCTGTTTATCCTTTTCTTGGTTCAGTGTTTTCTTCAAACCATTGAATTCTTTGATTTTATCGTAAGCAGCGTTTAATGTGTTTTGATTGTAGTATTTGTTAATAATTTCAAGTGAATCGTGTCTATCGTTAGGGTTGAGCTCTGCGTAAAGATTTTGAAGTTTGATTGTGTCGTTTAAAATTTTAGGATCCGTTTCGACAGCATATGACGAGTAGACTTGAGGTGAAAAAGCTGGCGCTTCGGCCGCAGGATTACCGCTTATTCTGTTTTGCTTAACATTGACTTTTGAATTACGATTTTCTAACAAATTCATAATTTGTTGGTAAGCTCCGGCACTACCCGTTGGATCCACTTCTGAATACTTTTGGTTTGTTTGGGGAAATACTATTTGCGATGAAGCGATGTGAGAGTTGGGTCCGCCGTAAGGGCTCACCATTCCCACTCTTTTCTTATCAGATTGAGGACCAATATTGGCATCTCGTTGTGGTGGCGGCCATATCGGGTGTTCGGGTGGAAAGCGACCAACAGGAGGATCAGGTAACGCTGGCATTGGCATCGGAGATACTTGAGTCAAATTGAAATAAAAAGTTATGACATATTCAAAACAGTATTGTATAAAAAGTATAATATATTTTAAAAATATGCGTTAATTAAATAAAATAAATGAAAAATACCGGGCGATTCATAGAAGGCTAGCATAGCTACCACTCCGGCCAACACAGAAATGGCATAAACGGCTGACGTTAACGGTTTGCTAAAAACTGAACGCACCGATGCCTCGATTCCGGCTAAACATTATAATAAATTTATTATTATATCATATTAACAATAATTGAATAAAAGAGTGAGGGCTTACAGCGAAAAAAGTCGCTGTCTTTAAATTTGATGACATTTGTAATGACCGATGCGATTAAGTTATCACTGGCACTGGCGTCGCGAGCCTTCACTTCATTTTTGTCATTTTTGCACTGAACTAACAAAACAGTTAATAATAAAAAGCAAAATAAAACTAATTGAATCTTTAATCGGCGATTCATTATTCCAGTCAAATAAAAGTTTCAGTCAGTGTTCACTCAAATACTGAACACTTAAATGAAAAAAGTTTTTAAAATAAGAATATCAGAGAGAGAAGAGAGAAAAAGAGAGAATCGACTTATTTTTTGAGGTCAAGTTGTTATACAATCAGATTGGCTGACATCGCTTTGCAATAAAACTGGATTTAAATTATTTATATTTTAAAAATGTATATATTTGGCAACTGTTTTGCAACTATTTTAAAATCAATCTTTCAAATTCAAGTGCAATATATTTCCTTTGAACTCAAATACTTTAAATTTTGTTAATTTGTTTTTTAATTGTCGAGTTTTCAATTTTGTCATGTATTTCAAATATAATTAATCATTTCTATTACATAATAAATTTGTACTAAACATTAAATACTAACAATATTGTTATTATATTTTTAAATTGATTAATTACAATTCATTTATATTTTATTAATAGCAATATATAAATAAGTAATAAATATTTAAAATTTAAAGTTTTAATTTAAAACTATAAATATTGTCTTGTTTAATTTGTTTTAATAATAATAAATTTCGCTTGTTCTAATAAAAATTAGTATAATAAAAATAATATTAAACTTTGAAATTATATAAAATTTAATTTTATACAAGTTTGAAAAAATGGTATTGCATTATTAATTTATTTACAATTAATTACCTAATTTTATATCTACATGTATTTATATTTATTTTTAATAAAAGTACAAATAATATTTAAATAGTTAAGAATAAACAATAATTTTCATTAAATTACAAATATTACCAGTTTATTTACAAAACTATACATGTGTACTTTTTTTTACAAATGTGAATTCTTTAAGACTTATAGTAAACTTATAAGCTACCTAAAGCAACTTTAAGAACATGCAGATATATGCGAGAGAATACGGTATATAAGTATAATATAATGGTTGGAATTAGGAAAGGATTAGATAAATATAAATCACATCCGTTTTATAATTGATCTCAAAAGAGTATCTTTCACTTAGTAGTCAAACTTTTTAATGAAAAGTTGTCCACAAAGTTAATGTTAAATTTTTTTAGATAAATAAATTCTAACTATAATGAAAATTATATCAAACTTTTATTTCTTGTTAACTATGTTAGTTATATTAATAAACAATGTATTTAGTTATCAAGATTTGTTTTTAAATGAAAGTATATTTGAGTCGAGACAAAGTCATGTGTTGAACGATCGAAATATATTTGATAATACCTTCGCTCAGGCGATGATCCGGTAAGTGATTCAAACAAATCATTAAATTGTATTCAATATTAATTGTGTTTAATGTGAATAATGTTGTAAACGACAGTTTTATAGTTCCCTTTTCATTACCAATCATACCAAACCCATACAAATATGTTAATATAACAGATGGTCCGCCACCAGGACTTCGAAGGAAGAAAAGGACTTTATTTTTTGAAGACATGGAAGTTGTGGTTCATCTTCAGTTCGTTTTTCCCTATCTTTATCCCAATTAATTGCTATTTTTATAATTATAATTAAATTTATTTTTTGTATACTTTATAAGTTATAAAAATAAAATAATTTTATATAAATAACTTAAATAGTTTTACATAAATAAAAAACCGAAATAAAAATAGTTTTATATAAAATTTTAAAATAATATATTCTATTTTTATATTACAACTTTATAAAAGTATCAAGATATAATTAGCTAGATATTAATAATAACAAGTTGTTAATAATAACAAGTTATTATTAACAACACAGTAATAATGCAGTTATAAATATGTAATTAATTTTTAAATTTAATCTTGTTAATAAAAAATAATCTATATAAGTTTAAAATTGATATTTAATAATTATAAGTAAATTTATTGGTTTATAAAAAAGATCAAGTTAATTACTTATAAAAGGCGATAGTAAAGCTCGGACACCGCCGGGCACTGCATTGAAATATTGGGCTAAAAACAAGTCAATGAAGAATCCGAACAACACTCTGACCACTCGGAAGGCCAAGACATTCCATTTAGCCTTTCCTATGGCCGATGATATGAAATCTATGGCATATATCCCAAAATCTTTCTCCGTATTCTTCCCAGCAATCGATGAATTAGTCTTCAAATTATCCGTTTTCTGTTTGCTATCGATAGCTGTTTGATTGCTATCCATAGTGATTGTCCTATAATAAGCTTGATTACCATTTGGTTGATATTTTGTCAAAACAACACTTATTTCACAAAATAATAAAATTAAACAACAAATCAAAAGTAATTTCATTTAATTTAAAGTTTATTGCAAAAAAGTAAAATCAAAACATAACACACAATTGATTTGTTCCTTAAAAATATAATTAAATTATAAACATCTTTGAGAAAAAACCCTATTTATAAAGTGATACTTTCATTGAGTTCATAAATAAATCCTTTAAACCGGAATTGATTTAATTCTGACTAATCTTTAGTTAATCCATGTATTTTCAACTCTCGACTACAATATAAAATACAATGTAATTACAAAATTGTCTAAAACTTACCTTCAACCTTCAATTTACACTCAAAATAAACTAAATTTAAATCTTTTTACTCTTTGTTTTGCGTTTGACTGCAAATAATGAGTTAATATTATCTGAACTGAGAGCTCTCTCGGCATTCAATTTATTAAAATAGTTAGAAAGTTGAAGAAATAATGGATATAATTTGTTGTAATTGTAGATTATAATTATCACTAACAATATTAATGGTAAAGTATAAACTGATCCATGAGTGATGTCGTGTTCGCTGTAATAATGAGAGTTAACATTAGCTTTAAATTTAGGATTAAATGTTAGCGTCAGATGAGTATGGCTTGTATTGGCCCGGAATGACTTGGAGGGTAAATCAAAATCATATAGATTTGAAGAGAGACTTGACTCCAAACGTATGAAATAATTTCTGTTATCAATGTTAAGCGCCGGTAGAAAGAAGAATGGACTCGATGTGAATGTTATTGTAGTGATGGGCTGATCGGCGTTTACTTCACTAAATAGACGAACCTTTTAGTAAAACAAAAAGACATTTCAATTGTTGTTAAAGAACTAACGTATTTAAAAATAGAGTAATTGTAACAAACCTTAATCGATGGCAAATGTTCTGCACTTGTAATCACATCTCCGCTGACATCCATTTGAGTGATTCGTCTGAATATAATGAGCCGAACATTACTTATGTCTCGATCTTCGACACGAATCAAATGAATCCTAGGAATCGATTGATTGAAGAGTTTATTCCTGTCATCATTGGCTTTAATTCGGATGGCGTACTGACACTCAGGTCTTAAGCCTCTGACACGAAAGCTACCGTTCGGTTCGCTAACGGCTTCTTCTTGCAGTTCAGAGCAGTTGACCTGAGAAGCGGACACAATGTTTCTCAATCCAATCGCTTCGACCACAACACCCGGTTCTGGTTCACCGTTTAGAGAGTCTGTCACACCTATGCAACTGAAAGCCACTTTCTTAGCGCGTATTTCAATCTTAATGTCTGACCCGTCGTCCACTGAAGTCATTTGAGAGAAGGGCTCAAAATCGTACTCCTTTTTCATAACTCGTATGAAATACTGTCCCGAATGTAAGTCATTAAAAGCCAACTGACCGCTCGTCGGAGTCACAGAATTTTTTCGGTAATTGTCGGGTCCGCCACTTATTGATACCAAAACATCAGAAAGTGGCTGATTCTCAGTGTCTTTAACCTGAACCGAGATTTTAGACAACAGAATGGCATCAAAATAACCCAATTTATTGGTTACACTCTTAAAGAAATATCCATCTTTTTCAGCGGTTACAGACAATTGAACGTCACTATCAAATGGTCCGGCAATGTATTTTCCAAGTGAATTGGTTTTAGTATTCAATAAGACTTGATCAGCGCTCTTGATTGTAATGAAAACGCCTTCTAGTTTTGAATTGATTTGTCCGTTTATGAAGAGACCTATTTTGCCATTAAATGTCACCGCATTTTCAATACATTGATCTTCGAGTTTAGTTTCAAATAAATTTGGTTTAAATAATAGTTGACTCGATGACGGCTCTAAGTATATACTAACCATTGGTTTGACTAAAATTGATATCAAATATTCAAACAATACTTCATTGGCCGACTTAAACGACTTGTGTTGCACTAAATTGAGACGTTGTGTAAGTTCTTCGCTTCCAAATGGTTTCATTCTGACAGTCAATACAATATCAGAAACATTTAGATTTGTGATCACATTAGCAGACAATGAATGTTTGACAGCAGTTCTTGATATAAGTTTTCCCGACTCTTTGGAAGTATCAAAAGTGATAACTTCGCTCAAAGTTTCGCTAAATTTATGACAACCTTTTGGTAAAATTGAATAAATGCCAGATTCAGTGACACAATGTTTCAAACTGTGATCTTTTCCGATGGCAAGCACTTCCACTTTATTTGACGGATATTTTAGTTCAATATCTATGAGGTGTGAGAAGTAAAGAGAAAGTATGTATCCTTTTTGAGTGAATTCAATATCTTTCAAATCTTTATCAATCACTTCAATGGTATGAGTGTCTGACTGCCAACACCAAGAGTCTGTGTCTTTATGAATAGACACTTCATAAACACCTGGACTTATATTATCAAATTGAAACTCAAACTTATTTTGCGATACTTTACGCAATTGAGAAAACTTTAAGGTTTGTATCAATAGGTTATCAATTTTGTCAATCAATTTCATGTGTAAGTCGTTTGCGGAGTCCATTGTATTGATTCTACCGCTTATTGAAGCCGTAAATTCAGTAAACTTTAGATCCAAAATGGGTTCACTTTTGACAATAATTTTCATCACCGACGGAATCAGTTTAAAATTCTTATTTAAATCGTTAGCCATAGGACTAACACTATAGGAATCAGGTTTCAAAACCACACAAAACCTATCGTTTACATCAGTTGTCACAGTTTCGGTGTGAGCTTTACTTTTAAACAACAGCGTTATCTTTGTGGACGCTTTTGCCGTTTTCAATATAAAATTGCCGCAAACGTCAAAACCGGTCGGAGATATATCGGGTATTTGAGATGAAACCGGCGATATCTTAACCACTAATGGATCAAATCTCATGTGAGGCGCGGTAACTGATATCATATAACTACCGGTCTTTACATTTTCAATATTATAGACGCCATTAGATTGAGTGGTAATGAGTTGTTCGCGTCCAGTGTTCTGGTCGTGAAATGTGATATCAGCCTTTGAGACACCCTTTAGGTCGACAATAACACGTCCCGAAACACTAAACCCTTCGATCTCGAAGATGGTATCGATCTTAACGTTTTGATCCTTCACTTCAAAACTTAATTCTTTGGGCTTTACATCAAATTTAACTTCATTTCCGCCATAAAACGGAATCAATACATACTGTCCGTGCGGAACCGATGGGAACCGAAACAATCCGTTTTTGTCCGAAGAAATGTGACACAAATATATCAAATCATCCGAAGATTTTTTGATAGGTATTTGTTTTGAATCACATCCTAGTATTGAGCGACGTGTGCGAGAGAAGAGGGCGAACAGGACTGCATTAATGGGTTCGCCGTCACTCATAACACTTCCCGATACTTCATACCCTAAAATGGCTAAATTATTATCACCAGACGTCGAGACATCGACGTTATCGTTGACAACAGTCATCTCAATTTGACTCTTCTTCAGTTTGAGCGACTCGTGCGACGCTTCGATCACATACTCTCCCGGAAGTACTTCTTTGAACTCATAGTAACCATCATTTGTGGTGAGAGTGGTCTTCAATATATTATCATTGCGTTTGGCCCTCAATGTGATCGATATGCCTATCAATTGATTCAATTTTCAAAGACTTGTAAAACATAAACCAATATTAATTATTACCTGATGGACCAGTAGTTGATCCATCGCTGAATACCTGACATAAACAATAAATCAGATAATTAAGTATCAAATGAATGGTTGAGAGGAATGAATAGTTAATACTTTTCCCGAAACAGTGAATCCTTTGAATGAGAAGTTGATATCGTTTTGTTGGGAACAAACATCTGTTTTGCCGTCAAAGTTAAGATCAACAAACATTGGATCAAATGTCCAGCCGATGGGCGGCTCTATCTTAAGCTGATATAAGCCCTTGTCGTACAACGGGATGAAATAATAGCCATTATTTGGGGCGCAATCAGTGCTGTATTTGACAATCCCTTTGTCGGTTAAACTGTTGGCCAATACATGCAACCAATGGTAAGTGATATACAGAAAGACAATTAAATTGAATAAAGACTTACAGTTTAATATAGATTTGATTGTAATTGATATTAACGATTGATTTGACAAAACCGCCGCAACCCATCACATCATTACTGGCCAAACACTTGCCCACCGATGCCATCAGTGCACACACAGCCATCGCAATCACTGTCCAATCCATCACTCGGCCACTCATTGTTATATCTAAACGGTTTGCAATCAATACAATCAACTAATGATTGGTCACTCAGTTGTCAAACCAATACAAACATTGGTCTTTAAAAGTGCTACACATGTGTCGGCAATGCATTGACTGCAATGTTATTCAATGCGTGCACTCATTGTAATGCATTCAATGATTGTGCAAATTATTGCATTCAATACACTCTCACTATTGACTAACTTTACTTTTAATTACATTTAATTACATTAACCTAATTCTGAAATTAAATGGTCATTTCAAATTCAAATAGACCAGGCTAATTTACAATTATATAGTTTGTTTAGGACTTTTTAATTGCATTACATAGTTAATTGCTTATTGTATGAACAGTGTGCATTGAACACTTGTTTTTCAAAAATAATTTCCAAGAATAAGTTTTTATTTTTGGGCAAGATTATTTTACTTTGAATGTTCCAAGTTGGAACTTGCAACATTTCAAATAGGTTCTAGATTAAATATAATCAATAATATAAAGCATCCTCATTTTCTATACAAATTAAATTTAAAGTACCGGTAAATCCGATACAGAATTCACTTCCTTAACACTACTTTATTATTTAATTATTGTTTAGTTTTCCTCCAAATAAATAAATAAATAGAGAGAGAGAGAGAGAGAGATATATATATATATAGTTTCATGATTTGTTGGTCCAAATGGTGTTTATTTATTTAAGTTAATGAAAATTTTTTATACACAAAAATTTAATAATTATAACTAATAATAATAATTTGATAAAAAATAATTCTGATTACAATAACACAAATGAAATCTCGGTTTGAGTGTAACTTATAAATATTATAACAATTTATTGTGACTTAAAACGAGAGAAAAAAAATCCAAACAAATTTAATTGAGACAACAATTTAACTAAAAAATCCTAATTAAAGTAACTCTTATTGTCTCTTTTTGACGGCTTTCGACTTCGATGTCTGCGGTTTAGGTCCAGTGAACAAACTGGTCATCATTTCAGACAGTTCTGGGACATCGTATTTAGGCATTTGAATGTTTTGCATCTCCTTTAATACCATTCAATAAACAATTAAACATTTAGTTATCAATGAGTCAAATGTGTAGTAATAATAATAATACCCGTTGAGTGTCCGGATCAGCTGCGTTCATCATTTTGGGCAAAACCATAATGAGAAAGAGTGGCAAAACCATCATCAGTACCATCGGGTTAAACAGAAAGTCAGTCACTTTCCAGGTCTCGCGGTTCTGGAAGTACTTGAATTGACCTTTGCTTTTGAATTTTAACGGATAATTCAATTGCTGGACCGCCGATGTCTGGATGTAATTCACTTTTCGGGACCGGATTTTGCCCTTTGAATTGATGTCCACTCGAATCGGTTCGTAAAAGTAGTCCGGATTTGATATTTCCAGCAAATAAGAGCCCGGAGTCACGTGAGTCACCATAAATGAGCCGTCGCTTCTGTTAATGCAATCAATTGGTTACGAGAAGTGTCTATAATGTGGTCAGACATATGTACCGCACCTGAGATACGCGAAATGTTGGCCGTAATTAACAATAATCTTCGTATTCCTCAGGAACTCAGTCATGGATTGAGTCATATCTGGGAAGGGAATCACTTTACCCTCAATCGTGTAAAACCTATTGTTATTGTCCGACAATTCATTGCTATTGCTTTCAATTAACTGTATTTTTATGGCTAAAAGTGATATCAATATTAA
>JAQIWK010000544.1:0-15300 GCA_034695265.1 Dissorhina ornata | reverse complement strand
TACTGGAATATACGACCGGGTTTAAAACCGGTGTTTGCAGGGAAGCCAATCTAAATTTAAGAGAGAAGTCAACCCAATCTAACAGAACATTAGGTTTAATTGGGTTGGCTTTTCTGTAAAGATTAAGTTGGTTTTTTTAAACTACAGACACGGTATTTATATCCCGGATATTCTGGTATTCCTATGATACATTGGCATGTAGCATTTTGTTATCACTTAGTAACTGCTTCACTGCTATACACTGTTGCGCACACTGTTGCATAAATTGTTAAATTCATAGTTTAATTAATAATATATATTAAACTTTGATATATATTTTTATTTATTATTAGTAATCAGCCTACCTACAAGATAACAGTGCAACGCAGTGTAGCAAACAAATGTTGACATAATGCTACATGTAAGTGTATTAATATTGGACATTTATATTTAAATATATATATATATATATATTATTAGCGTTTATAAAACATATTTGACACAATCACCAAACTTGTATAAAGATGATGGTAAAGCACTCGAATTTGTCAAGAACTATCAACAAGCATTTATGATGCCCATGGTAGAAAGTGTTTGGTCTATCAAACCGGCCTCAAAATGTGACATACCCGATTTACCCGGCAATCATAAATTTCAATCTGTATTGGTAACATGGATTTGCATAATTGATAAATATGCTAGACAAATATAAACTTTAAACAAAATTATTTAGTTTACTATTTAATACAATTGTTATATAATTTCTAGTTATATATATATAACTAGAAATATGTATATATATATATAACTATTATAATATATTTACTTCGATGTGTGTTAATAATATTAAATATTAATTATTTAATAATTGTGTAATACTAAAATTTTATAATAAAAAAATTGTGTTTTTAATTACTTAATTAATTAATAATTAATAAATTTTTTAATTAAACAAAATGGCTAATATTAATACCATATACGTCAGTGTATAAGATGCGCTTTATACAAAATTTGTATTCATATTTAATATGATTTTTTAGTTTGCAATTTTCTTTATATAATTTACAAATTTAATTGAAAATAAATTTTTACTTAATTATAATTAACACTCACTCACTCTTCTATTTAGTTAAACAATATAACAGTGAAATATTAATTACACTCAATATAATTAATAACTTATTTTAATTGGCTAAATTTACATGCCTTTATATATAGGTGCGCCTTATACAAGAAAAAATACGGTAATTTATTAATTAAATGTTTAAAAATAAAATATTTTACTAAAATTATTTTTAATAATAAGTATCCAGAAATAATTATTAAATATAGTTTATACTTGATCAATTTAATAAATTTTACTATAGTATGTGCAAACTCAGCTAGCATGATATCATTTCTAAAATATTATGCCCAAGATCATGAAGTAGATGAATTAGCTGCTAAATAATAAGCATTTGGTTCCAAAACATTACTTATTCTAAAAGTACAATGTAAGTTTATAATTTAATTTTCAGTTTGTTAAGTTTATATTACTAATTAATTAATTAATTAGCGGAATGTATAATGATATTATATAAATGCATAAAGTTGCCCATATTTATTTTTTTGTTACCATAGATACTCGAAACCTTTACATGCTTTGGTAATAATAATAATATTAACTAATCTAGTAACTATTTTTACATAAAAAATAATATAAATTAGAATAACATTTATACTGATTTTATATTATTATAGTTATTCATAATTTTACAAATTTTGCGTAACTATGGTAGCATTGAAAATTTTTTATTGACCATTCTATACTTATATTATATGTCACATATAATATGTGTAATTAACAGTAAAAAGCATTTTGTATAGTGTTTTGAATAATTGGAAAAATGTTGAAAAATTTCTTTGTGACATATGAAATACCATGACAAGTTTAATGAGTTAAAAAAAAGACTAATTAGATTAGTTTTATTGTATGATTATTATTTGACCCTGGTTATTAAGTTTGTGAATAACATGGTAGTTATAATAAGTTTATGTTTTATACACTTTATAAAATAATTTTTATAGAAACTTAATATAGCGCAGCAATAAATTAACTAGATTTTGATATTTAATTAATGACTCAATAAATTATAAATACATTTTTGTTATATAACCAAATTAGCCAAATTCTAATTTTATTACAGTTTGTAAATTTGATAAAACTACAATATTAAAGTTTTCAGATTAACATTTTGATTTAAATTAACAAATAATTTAATAAATATCTTGACAAAATATACGACTTTTATATAACTAAAAATTATTTATGACTTTATCATTTAATTGTAACATTTTCAATATTATATAACTCTAATTAATATTTTTTTTTAAACTAATGTTTTATAAAATACTAATTTATTAATTAATTAAATTTTAATATTTATGTGTAAATTTAAAAACTTAATATTTTGAGTATAATATAAAGAGTTGGACAATTAATATAATAAACATATAATCAAGGCAACTTTTCTTTGCATTGTTTTTAAACAAATAGGACTAGAAATTGAGCAAAAGTTATTCAAAGTTTGTAACAGTAATTAACGTTATTTATATTTTTATGTTTGTAAAAATAGGTTACAACTTAAAAACTAATATATAAAATAATTTTTAAATGTATTTTATTTATTATTTTTAAATAACTTTTAAATAAAATAGTTTACAGTTTTACAATTTTTAAAAATATTAATAATATTATAATCTAATAAAATAAATAAACAATTACATTATTAATACATAAACGTGTATTTTGGTTAAGATTATCCGGTTGAATTAATGTTTAAAGAATATATAACGTAGAGAACAGGCTGTGCCTAATATAGCCTGCAAAGTTCAAATATTCAAGCTAATAAATAAAATTTTGTGAATATAAACATAATATTTATTTAACATAAGTTATGTAAATTGCACATTTGGTGACAATTAATTAAAAAAATATTAGAGGGGCGAGTATTTAATGAATCAATATTAAATAATAAATATAACTAAATGTATATTAATCTACAGACTATAATTATAGTTACAGTTTTATAAGCATTTAGTAATATAATTTTTTTAATAAGATCTATAGTATTATAATAAAAATAATTGATTAAAAAATATAAGTAAATTATTTTTTTTTAATGTTAGCATTTATAATTAATCAAGTTTAATTAGCAATAATTTAAAAATATAACAATAATATATTTAAAGGCGGGCTCTAATTATAAACCAATTTATTATAACGATTTAAATTGTGTTAATATAAATTTACAAAATATTATTTTATTTACAGTTTTATTATAATATAATATAGATTAATCAATTAAATATCAGTGTATGAATTTTCAATATAAAAGTTTAGTTATGTAACAATATAAAATTATATGAACAATTTAATTTAACATTTAGTTAGTTATTATAAATTATAAAAGATTTTATTATAATTTGTGTTACTTGGCATGTTTATAAAAGTAAACAAAAGTTATAAAACAATAAATGTATAAACATTTATTTATTTTATTTAAAATTTGTATAAGCAGTATTAAAAACATTAAATTTGAAATTATACATTGTAAATATAAAACATTATTTAAATTTTTAAAATCAAAAATATAAAATTAAATTTTTATATGTGTTAAAACTGTAATTATAAAATATGTTCAATGTATTATAATTTAAATTTAATTAATAACAAACTTGGAACTTAATCAACTACGTGTAATTTAATATGAAATTAATTATATAAAAATTTTGCTGATATTTACATTAAATTTGTAATCAACGTAAATTGTTACATTTTCTAGATACCAGAGGAAACCAAAACTTATCAAGATGAAATTCAAATAGAAATAACATTCAAATTATACTTTTTATCTAATAATTTAATTACAACTAATAAAAATAAATTTATGGATATACTAAAATATAATTCATTTAAAATTTAGTTTATTCAAAAACAACTACAGATATTTTAAATCCATAAATTGTATTTTATAAACATTTGTAATTATGTTTTTATGCAGATAATCAAAAAATTAAAAAAAATTATTATATAAATAAAAATAGGATTAATGCAACGGTCATAGTCACAGATTGCACAGTGAAGGTCAGAGGTCAATAAGATAATGGGTTAAAAAAAATAACATGTAAATGAGTATAACAAAAATTGAATAATCAAAATCGGTTAAGCCGTTTATGAGAATCGGTCTTCAAAATCATAGAAACATGTCTTGAATTTGTAACAAATAGTTATAAATTTATTTAAATTTTCAAATTTATAATAAATATATTTTACTAAACTGTAAGAAAAACAAGAAATTATTTTCAATATTATAGTTGATTATAGTTTGGTATACATATTTAAGACACTATTATATTTAGTATTACAGGTTAAATTTTAGCGAGTAAGCTTTCAAAACATATTATAATATTCAAATTATTTAAAAAATTTGCATTTAATATTTATCAACAACAAAAAAATGCATTTAATTTTTTATATTCTTTTATTTAGCTTTTATTTAAAAAAATATTATGATAATCATACAATTATATAGTATTAAATATATAAAGTTATTTATTTCTATAAAATTTTTAATTTACTTCAATTTTGTTTTAAAATTAAAAAAAAATTATTTTTTAAGTTTCCAAATTTTAATTTATTTAATTATATTTCAGTTAACTTATTATTAAAATGTCTGCCAATAAGATGTCTACTAATAAAAAATTGACACCAATTGAACAACTATGGCTGTCATTTAAAATTGACCCGGATACTATACCCAATGACATAACACTGGGCGCAATAGTTTTAGTCGTAATTTGCAAACAGAAGTTAATTTGGTGCAAATTATATCACTAACTATGGGCTTGCTTAAAAAATACATTCAGGGTAATGTTGAAGATGTACAGCCGTTACAGATTGAAATTAATATAGACAATGTTATCTGAGTGCTTATCTTATCTTAATCCTAAATACAAGCAAGCATATTTATATGTATTGAAAATGTTTTAAAATAAGTTTTATAAATTAAATAAAAAATATGCTTGCTTGTATTTAGGATTAAGATAAAATATGCACTCAGATAACTTTGTCTATATTAATTTCAATCTGTAATGGCTGTACGAAAGCATTTGATTAAATAACAAGATAAATAAAATGTATATTGATTGATTAAAAAAGTTTTGTTTTAAGTTAAAACTCTTAACTTGAACATATTTAAATATTTCAAAAATTGATTTAAACATTTATAAAGATATAAGTATAATAATTAATTGCAACTTTTTAATTAAAATATGTAAATCTATTTATTGTTAAATTTTATTAAAATTTTTCGAAAAAATAATAAAATTATTATTTCAAAATTAATCACTGATTAATTAAAAATTTATTTTAAAATTATTTATATGTCAATCTATTATAATTAGGTTTTGTAATTTCATATTGAAATCTTAAAATAAATTTTTGATATATAATTATTTAAAAAAACCATAAATACAAACTAAAATAAATTATATTGATTTTATAGAATAATTATATATCTAAATTGCTATTTAAAATTTTATATAACATTTATAATTAATATAATTAAAAATTATTAAAATTACAAAATTAATTAATTAGTTTGAAATAGTTTCTAAAATCAACATTTATTATGAAACTTTATTATAATAATTATAAATTAAAATAATTTACCAATTAAAATAATAACTTCATGTTATGTTAATTATATTGATTGGTAATTTATATATTAACTGATATAAAAACTTACATTTTTTTGTTAAAATATTATAAATCTTATAATAAATATTTATACCTTATAATTTATAAGGTTTACTAATTTATAATACTATTACAAAACAACGAAAAGTTTTGAAATATTTTTTATTTATTTAAATGGACAATAATATTTATTTCAATATTTAGTATACTTTTATTTATTTTACAAGTTAATGTTTTTTTATTACAAATTATTTTTATGCTCTATAATTATTATATTAACATTTAAATTTTTAAAAAATAATTTACAGTTAATTACAAGTATTATTATAAAAAATTATGTATCAACCAAAGACACTTATTTATTTATATAAACTACAAAAGAAAATTAACCATGCTAAAATAATTAAAACTAAAAAAAAGTATATAAACAATATAAAGTAACAATTATTTTTATTATAAAAATGTATTTTTTAATTTAAATAAAAGTCAAACAATAGATAATTAACAAAAATTAAAACTTATTTATATGTACAAGATAATTTACTTTGCTGATTAAGTTTATTAAATGTATAAAATCAGTCAATTGTACTTTTGTATCACGAAACAACTAGTAGTGTTTGGTATACCGTATGTAAAGTTACACTTCGCAAAATCATAGTTATAAAAACATAAAATTTTGCAAAAATTAACTTCACACCTTATATACCTATTGACTCGCGTATTGAATAGTGCGTATCGTTGACAGTATGTATAAGCAAATTGATCCTGGTCAGCAAAAAAACAAATTGGCATTATTAAACTTAATCAAACCTCACGCGATTAGACTAATAAGGTTGACCAGGCTAAGAAGTCTATGCCTATTGCTAAACAATTTACACAAACAGTATACATTAATTGTTGGCTAACTTATAATGCATTAAATAGTGACGACGTGTTTAAATATATAATAATAATTTATTTAAATTAACCATGAAATATTAACTAAAATAAAACAAACAAAATATAATTGTCAACTTAAATAAAATATATTATTACTGGTTTTTATAATTAAATATAATTAAAAATTTTGAAATTATAAAATTAATTGCAATAAACTATCGTGTGTTGCAATAAACACACACACACACACACACATATATATATAATTAACGTGTAAGATTATTTTATAAAAATATTTTTTATAAAATTCAAGATATTCTTGAAAACTAACTATTAAAAATAACATTGCTTCACAACTAATATTTAAAAAATTAATTTTCAAACAAATTTCGTATTTAATAAAAATTTGTATTAAATAAACTTACAGGTTATTTATTGTTTTATTTAATTATGCTTGAATATACATTGTGCTTGTATATTTTATTTCTCATTTCACTTATTTTGCAAATAATATGGATTAAAATAAATATACATTTATTCTTGAATATTTTATTTCTTATCTTAATTATTTTTGAAATAATTATAAATATTTAGAATTACTGTTACATTTATAGCTAATTAAATGTCAGACAAAAATGCAATAGCGATTAGCGGTATATCGGGTCGATTCCCGATGTCGTCCACCGTCGACGAGTTGGCCCGCAATCTATTTAACAGCAAAGATATGATTACCGACGATGACTCTCATTGGCAACGATGTATGGGTTTAACTATTAAATAAATACAAAATAAATAATTTTATAAAAAAAACTACAATTAATATATTAAAAATTTATTAATTAATTATTGAATACAATATTGTAAATAGATTTATACAAAATGATGGGTTCATTGGAAAATATTAAAGACTCTAATAAGTTTGATAATAAATTTTTTGGTGTATCACAAACTTTGTCCGATTCTTTACCCCCTGAATTAAAAATGTTATTAGAAGTGGTTTATGAGGCCATTATGGAAGCGGGTAAGTTTAAACTACATTTTTAATAATAGTAAATAAAGTTAAATTTTTAAATATTTTACAATTTTCTAGCATTTAGAAAATATCCAATAAATTACCACGCTACTTATAACTGTACTTTGTTACATTTATAATAATATTTATTTTATATATTATATAAATTTGAAACTATTCACCTAGGCATTAATCCCCATGACTTACGGGGCACTAATACGGCAGTGTATGTAGCCGTAAGTCTGTTTGGCAAATGTGACGGCAATTTAAATGATGTTCAGCCAAACCTGAAGACAAATGTCAAGTCGGCGGCTATTAAATGCATGTCCCATATGTATGGTCTGTACGCTAATCGTATATCGTTTGTGTTTGACTTAAGGGGCCCATCGATGACATTGGATTGTGCTTGCTCATCGAGTTTTTTGGCCATGTCGTATGCTGTCAATCATATGAAATTAGGTATTATATATAACATATATAACAAGTTTAGATTTGATTAGAATTTATTAAATAAATTTTAGACGCCTCTATAGCATTTACACTTGGATATAACTTTTAAAACAAATAAATTTTAAATTTATAAAAAAAAGTTTATATAATAGTTTTATTTAATTCAACTTATTTAATGAATTATCACTTATAGGTCATGTGAATAATGCAATAGTTTGTGACATTAATATGTCATTTGTGCCGCACGTCATGCAGTTTCAAAGGGAGTCGGATATGTTTTCACCGACGGGTGTTTGGGCCGTATTTGATAAGTCGGCCAACGGTTACGTTAAGTGCGAAACAGTGGCTGCAGTGGTATTACAGCACCGGCGAGATGTACGACGACTGTACGCTACGGTACGGGGACTTAGACTGAATGAAACTATCGGTATATTCAATCCGTCGGCTAAAGCACAGGAAAAACTTATGGTAAGAACTATATCGGAAGCCGGTGTTGACGTCAACAAAGTGACTTATTTTGAAGCACATAGCACTGGCACCAAGGTATAATTGGTTTTTTTAAATAAATTTTTAATGCATAGTTTATAACACAATTTGTATACTGTAGAGAGTTAAGCACCAAAAATAAAACGCGTCAAAAGCTATAAGCATTATATTAATACTCATAGACAATAACGTTATGGTTTTATGTTTTACGCTTAACTCTATACTATACACAAAACTGTACAAAATATAGAATAGAATATTATAACAACACAAATTTTAACAAGATAAATAAATATAGGAAGGTACTATTTAATGTTTAATAGTTTTATGTTAAATTTAATACATTTTAAAAACTTTTTAAACTATATTTTTAAACTTATGTATAATAAAATATACTGGGGTCTCCAACTAACAATCTAATAGAGTCAAAAGCAGAAATTATATGCATAAAACAGTTTCAAATGTATGTAAACTTTATGTTTATATATATAGTGTTTGCTTTTGGTTCCATTCGACTGTTTAGCTGGAGACCCTTGTATAAACAATTATAATATAAATTAGTTAAGAATTTTAATTTATAAAACTTTAACAAGATAATTTTACATAGACATGTGATATGCAAGAAATAAAAGCCATATATAATGCTTATTTTCGTAATACTGGACGAACTGAACCATTATTGTTGGGCAGTATTAAGAGCAATATGGGTCACGCCGAGGGTGCGTCGGGTTTGGCATCACTTATCAATGTATTGATTGCTTACGAAAATCAATGCATTCCTCCCATTATTAATCTCAACAAAATTAAATCAGAAATACAAGCCTATTGTCCACCACTTGAGCCTGTTATCAAGGCAACGCCATATAAACCAGGTTTATTTATTTATATTTTATTAAACGTATAATTAATATACAAATATTTAAATGTAATAAAGGTTTGGCTGCCATTAATAACTTTGGTATCGGCGGCGCCAACGCTCACCTATTGATTGAACCAAACTATCGGTTGGCCGACAAAGACTCGCTACTAATCGCCGATAATATTCCCAGAATTGTCAACATTTGTGGCCGAACTCCAGATGCCGTCCAATATATCATGGATTTTATTGAACAAAATTCACAAAAAGTGACCAGGGACTTTTTGGCATTACTATCAAACACAATGAAATATACTCAACAATACATTTCACCCGGAACGCTATATAGGGGTACATAAACCGTAATATCTTTATATATTTAAACATAGTATCACATAATATAATTTTTAGAAATAAAGTGTTTGATCGTATAACATCAAAGAGGTGCCTACTCAATTTAAACATTAATATAACTTTAAAATTTTTTTTGTACCTGTTTAGATTTATACAATATGACACATTATTTCTAAAGAGCTGATTGATAAATAGTATTTGAATATTTATTTATAGTAAACTATGGATTATTAAATTATAAAATGAATAATTTAGGAACTCTTATAATAAAACAAACATTGAAACCAAACATTGAAATTGAATATAAATATCAAAGATATTTAAATGAAAGTAAAAATATGACATCAAATCAAATTTGGTTATTATTTCCCGGTTTGGGCGGTCAGTGGCCGGCAATGGCTAAGGCTTTGATGCCAATCAAGATATTTGCCGATAAAGTCAAAGAATGTCATCAAATACTACAAGAGTTTGGCATTAATTTGAAAGACTTGTTGTTATCCGAAGACAAGTCATTGATGTCTACAATGACTGCAAAGTTCTGTTCGACGACTGCTATAGAGATAGCTTTGTATGAAGTGATCAAAGCTATGGACATCACTCCCGACGGTATTATCGGTCACTCTTTCGGTGAGATCGCGTGCGCGTACGCCGACGGATGTCTGACCACTCGGGAGGCTATGATTGTCACGTATTTTAGAGGATATATCACTGAAAATGACAAAAACATACCCAAAGGTCTGATGGCTGTCGTCGGCCTTTCATGGGATGAGGCGTTGAAAGTGTGTCCCAAAGGAGTGTTTGTTGTTTGCAATAACGCTAAACAAACTGTTGTTTTATCGGGTAATGTGTTTTAATGAAATTACAATTAATTAAATATTTACAAATATTTGTAATTTAAGGTCCAATGAAAGAAATGCAAGAATTAGTTAAAACATTAGATGAAAATAAAGTATTTGTACGACAATTAGAAAGCAATGAATTGCCATATCATTCAACATATATTGAGACATCGGCTCAGCCTATGATCGATAACATTAAAAAATATTTACCAAAACCTAAACTCAGGTCAAGAAAATGGTTGTCCACTTCAGTCGAGCAAACATATGATGAGTTAAACAATAAGAATGTGTTGAAATATGCTTCAGCCGAGTACTTTGCTAACAATTTAATAAACCCTGTACATTTTTATGATCAACTTCAAAAATTACCTGATAATGCCATTGTCATAGAAATAGGTCCACATTCACTGTTTGGCCGCATAGTTACCGATACTTTAGACAAATCTACTTATATATCGTTTTTGAAAAAAGATTCAAACGATACTAATCTGGATATGTTTATGATGGGTTTGGTTAAACTTTATGAATTTGGCTATAATTTATCAATTGATTTATTGTATCCATCGGTCAAATGGCCAGTTAGTAGGGGAACGCCATCGATATCATCATTGATTAAATGGGATCATCATGATGAATTTGAAAAGGTTATTTATCCTGATAAATGGTGTTATAGTCACGCATCGGATACAACAGTTATAATTAGTAGAAATACATTTGAAAATGTCTTTTACTACGATCATTGTCTGTCGGGTTCACCACTATTCCCGGCCACCGGCTATTTGATGCTCGCGTGGCGTAAATTAGCCGCAAGTGTGGGCCGATTGTGGTCACAGTGTCCGGTCGTGTTTGAGTCGGTTCAGCTCAAACGGGCCGTTATATTGTCCACAGATTTTGACACTAAATTAATAGTCAAATACTACGCCAATACAAGTATGTACTTTAAATTTAATAGTTTATAAAAATTATAATTTTAATTATATTATTTATTTATATGATAACTAAATTACAACTTTTATTATTGCCAAACGTTAATTCATCTTGTTGTAGACTAATTGTTGTAGCTTGTAATACAGTCTATTGTTATTTATTTGATACTAGGCTACTCAATTTGAGTTATTAATAATAATTTACAACCAAATAATAACCTATTATCTTGATCTAAATTTTTTTTAAAAGCATTATCTATTTAAATAAAAATTTTATCAAGGTTAGCCTGTATTAAAATTAAATGTAAGATAATCACTCAAATGTCTAACAATATCGTAAGCTTAAAGATTATTACATATATATATGTTTTAAAAATAAATTTAATTTTTATATTAATGTTGTATATTAAAACTTTTCACCTAGATGAATTTTCTATTTATGAAATGGACGAATTGTGCGCTAAGGGTATAGTTAGACTAGCCGTTACAGACGATGACATACCAAACCAAATGTCCAAAAAACCATTAAATCTAATGAAATATCAAATTATGAGACAAGACATTTATAAAGACTTACGTATAATGGGCTACGATTATGGGACTGAGTTTAGACGACTAAATCAATTATCAACTAATGATTACATTGAATGGTGGGGTGAGTGCGAGTGGACGGGCAATGTATGCACTTATTTAGATAGTCTAATACAATGTTTTTTACTTGGATGGCCGGTACGCGAGCATAGACTACCTGTATATTTAAATGAGGTACGACTGAACCCGTTTGAAATCATTGAAGCAGCTCATAAATATAAAAGCAAAGATATCAGTGGCATTAAAGTGGATTATAATATGTTTGAGCATGATGAAGTCGCAAACATTAACTTGCAACAAAATGGTTTATCACAACAATCAACTATTAACAGCAATGATGCGGACACTACAGGCGACAAACGTTTTGCTCAATTTGAAGCTAATGTACCCTTTTATTGTCAATCAGACTTACGCCGTATACAAGCACCGGGTGTATACATAAACGGCGCTCAACTATCAAACGCTACCCAACCATCCGATGGCCAACTATTACATGGATTATCAACGTTAAGTCATGAAACTTATCAATGGTATCCAAACAATGATAAATCAGCCATTGATAACATTACAAACAACAATATTAACAAATATCTTCAGGTCATTATATTTTAACAGAAATAAATATTTAATTTATATTTTCTAATTTACATAAAATTTTTCAAAAATATTATAGGTTTGTAATGAAATGACTATAAAAGTCAAACAATTGGGAAATAAACTTAATTTGAATGTTAAAAATTTCAGCGACGATACTATACAACAGTATATTAAGGCTGACAATGAAAATCATGTATTGTTTCGTATATTGAATACAAGTTTTAATTATTTTAATGATAAAAACAATATTATTAATGAATTGTATTTAAATGTTGACAATAATATTAAATACGATATGAGTAGAGATATAATCAATCAAATTGACAAAAATGATGAAATAATACAAGGATTTATTGATATTGTTTGCGATAATTATATTACAATTAATGAAATAAATGTAACCGAAATCAATATGACCAGGGCACTATTAATTGATTCAATTGATAAATATATATGGCAATATCGTATACTATCAGCAATTGATTGTAATTATACTTTAATTGTTAAATCTATTGATAACGTAAATGATGGCCACAAAGACAAAGCTGTTGTTTGGGATCCAACTAATCCTTTACCCATAAAGTTATCTGAATTAATTATATTAAATTATACACAAGATTTATGGTTATTAAATGTACACAATTTTATACACAATATTAATGATTATATCCACAAAAATGGTTTCCTATTAACAGTATTTCGCTATCAATTAACTGAACCCGAGTTAGCCTTACATTCATTAAACGGCAATAAATTAGTGAATAATAAGGATTTGATTGAAAGCATGAATGCATTCATTACTACAGCAAAAGATATTGGATTTTCAGTAATTGGTACCAAATATGACTCAATAGGCACTTGTGTTGTGTTATTCAGAAAAGTTAATACAAATATTAAAATTCCCGATAAAAGTAATGTTATTTATGTAACAAATGATTGCAAACAATGGTTTGAAGTATTGAAACAAAAAACAATTGAATCCAAAGAAATGAACGACAATAGCGATGACAATGTATGGCTTGTGGCCAATGATTGTGAACCAAATGGTTTGATTGGTTTAATGAATTGTTTACAATTAGAACCAAATGGACAACGATTTAGATATATCTTTAATATGGACTCAAATACTAATGACTTGAATATAGACTTTTCAGTCAAACCCTATTCGGATATATTGGCCAATGATTTGGTGGCAAATGTTATAAAAGGCGGTGAACTCGGGTGCTATCAGTACAGGAAACTCAATCATAATTATGACAAATGTTTGTCAAATAATTATTATCTAAACATTGGTCCTAAACGGGATATTTCTGGTTTACAATGGTATGACTCCAAGACATTACCTAAACTTAACACTAATATAAATGGCAATATAGTTAATACAACAAATGTGGAAATATATTATTCTGGGTTAAATTATCGGGATATAATGTTAGCTACAGGTATATTCAATTTATACTAACAAAGTAAAATCCCAAAGTAGATTTATCAGTTTGATTTTAAAATTTATAAAATAGATAGTGAAGAAATACTTTGCCCATCAATTAACCCATTAAAATCTAACAATATCATATATAATTATTGTAACTATTTAAAGTATACAATAAATTTAAAATCAAACTGATCAATTCACTTTGGAATTTTACTTGGTCAATTATATAAATTCTTATGATTGTGTAATAAATTATTACTAATAATAAATATTAAAACCATATTCAATAGATCGTATACCTGCCGGACATTATCAGCGATACAAAGATTGTCTTTTAGGCTCTGATTTTGTGGGCCGTCGGGCCGATACTGGCCAACGAGTAATGTGTGTATCAATTGGTTATACTATAGCCACTGAATGTACTGTCGATACGCGTTGTATTAGTCCAATACCCGATCACTGGTCTATGATTGATGCCGTCACAAGTTTAACCACTTATAGTATACTGTATTACGGGCTCATCTTAAAAGCCAATATTCAAAAAGGTTTGTTTGTTTTATTATAAATCATAAAATATAATTAATTTGAAATATAATTAATTATAGCCTGCAAATATATAATTTTCAAATAGATAAGTTTATAACTTAATTATTTGTTTAGCAACCATGATGAATAAGTTGTAAGTTGTAAAAAATGATTAAAATTTAATTACAGTATTTATAAATATATAACTAAATTAATAAACAGAAACAATTTTCATCATATAAATACTTTTTGATAATTTTAATAATAACATTACAACTTTAACATAATTATAATTCACAACTATTTCTAAAAATATATTAATGCTTATGTTTGAATATAATTTATAAACTGTTTATAAAATTAATTGTAATTTTAATGAAATTTGAAAAATACAAATGTTGATAAAGTTTTCTTCTCTGATATAACGCAAGTTTATGGTTTTTAAATACAGTAACTTATTTGTTACACTGTAAACAAAAAAAAATAATACTATATCATTGAAATAGTCAGTAGTTCACATATTTTATAATTAAATACTAATTGCATTAAATATTATAAGTTTTAATTTTGTTTGTATAAATAAATAGGAGAAAGTATTTTAATACATTCAGCGACGGGTGGTGTCGGTCAGGCG
>JAQIWK010000543.1:0-15310 GCA_034695265.1 Dissorhina ornata | reverse complement strand
CGTCATGTCGGTATAAAATGAAATGAGGAGACTGTCGGTATACCCGGGGTATAACGACATGTCGGTATAAATGAGGACGAAATCACTTTTTTGGAACTTGAAATATCTTATGATTTTATAATCTACTAAATGCTAACACATTACTTCTTACATTATATTTTATGCTTATTTTGTTTAATTTATTTGAAACATTTTAAATACCGTGAAATAATGACTTGTAAAATATAACAAAGTTAATTGTTAAGATGTTCAATCTCAGCAGTGACTCTAAATAACTAAGAAATTAGGTAATTACCTAAAGATTTTTCTGATGTAGTTTGGTGGCTAGGATATTATAGAAATACTGTTTAATTTAATGTTTTACAACTGAATATACTTTTGTGTCCCTCGGTTTATAACGCCGTTCCTCATTTTATACCGACATGTCGATAGTGAGCATAAAGTCATATTTCCAAAAATGGTCAACCTCACCTATACCGACATGACGGCTAATGCGCGGGAATACGGTATATATATATTTAGGTGTAGTTAGAAATAAAAATCTACCAAATAATTTATAATACATTTTTTTGGGGTGAAGAATATTAAATGATATAATAAAATAAATGTAAGAATATGTTACAGAATTTGAACAAAAAATATTATTTTGAATGTTATTGTCATTAAAATGAGTAAATTATTATCCAAGAAAATAGATTAATTTAATAAAAATCATAATTTTAATAAATTTCTTTATAAAATTAGTCATTTTGAAAGAAACATAACGTATATTATATAATAAAAACTATGATTTTATTTAAATGATAAAAAACTAGCTATTATTTTGTTTAGTTTTTTTTATCCGCTCACACAACACATTGAATATCAAATTTAGTGAAATGTATTCATTAATATATAAAGTGAAGAGATTTTGTGATAACAAATAAAAAAAGAGAGAGAAAAGTTAAGTAAACAATGTGATGAATAAATTATTCAAATGCAGCCCACATTTGCTAATATATACATACATAACAATATAAAAAAGTCTTGTGTGCTTGCTAATCATATGTAAGATATATTTTTTTCATAAATAAAAATCAATTTTGAAAACATTATAAATTTGTAATAATATTTAATTTAAAAATATCTAAATTTAATTAAACTAGGTAAAAGTTAAACACATTAACAAATTTATTAATTTAATTAAAATATTTAAAAAAAACATTATTTAATTAAATTAAAAATAAAATACAATTTAATTATAAATATTTATGTTTATTTATAAAATAATTTTAGTAATATAATTATTTTAAATAAAACTTTTATTTTAAAAAAATAATTATATTTAAATTAATTTATTATAGATTTATAATAAAATATATCAATGATATAATATCATTAACTTACTGTAAATAGACTAATAAAATAAACATGCGGATTAAATAATGTATTGATATTTATTAAAATAACTATTATAAATATTTAATGTTAATTAAAAATTTAGATATTTTCTTTATTATATTAATTTATTAATATTATTATTAAATATTTATTATATTTAATAAAATAAAATAAAAAATGCAATTATAAACAAACAAAACACATGTATGTTTTAACTTAACGTATATATATTTTGGTCATTTATCAAAAAATATAATATTTATTTTTTCATCTTTATTATTTGAACAATTATTTCTATATTAATGCTTAACATTTGACTAATGATCTGAATATTAATAATATATTTTAATATACAATATCTCAAAGAGAGTTCTATTAGATTATTACATACAAAACAAGTATACCCTATATTCAGCAATGGTTTGCTATGATACATGTAGTTGATTATAATAAATAAAAATATAAATAACTATATTATATTAATATATAAAGAGAAAAGAAAATTATCATTTATATTGAGAGCAAAATTATTCAAAAATCTATGTTACATACAAAATCTCTCTCTCTCTCTCTCTCTCTCTTTCTTTCTTTCTTTCTTTCTTTCTATTCTCTAATCGATTCTCATATTATTAAAACCATTAATATAGTGAACATAACATAAATCATAGCCGTTGGGCACAAAAAGACTGATCAAATGATTATCAATTGTGAATTTGTTGATTGTTTTGTGTGTTATGTTTAGTACAGAGCTATAGCTTTACCCATAGCTTCTCGCGACTCGATTCTGTGGCAGTGTTTGTCTCACTAATGAAAAATGAACCAAAAAAAAGTCGTAACAACAACAACACTGTGTTGTATTGGGAATGACTTTCAATGGTTTGATTCAACTTTCAGTTAAACTGACCTCAAAATCATGAGAAATGAAATAAAGAAATGAACAGAAAATGAAGAGAAAAGCAAAAGGAAGTGAGAATATAGTAGAGAGAGAAATGTGAAGAGAAAAAAGAGGAAATAAGTGAAAAAGAAAGAGAGAGAGAGAGAGAGAGAGAGAGAGAGAGAGAGAGAGAGAGAGTGCAATTGTAGGAAAAGGGCGGCAAATAAGAAAGAAAAGTAAGGATGAAATTGATTGCATATCATTCATAAAAAAATAAAGAAGGGATTAATGTTTTCCTCAACAAAAAACTTATTTAATGTCAAAACTCTATTTCTCCATATATGTGGTACTTAAGATTGAAAATTTCATTTTTAATCATATTAGGAAAAAAATTTATGCAATTTTCAAAACATTTGGTGTTTTTTGCCCACATTTGATGACAAGTAGTGATGGACTTTACTCGTATAGATATCCACTCTGGAAGAAAAACTGTTGGTTTTTTATATTAAACTTTTGTGTAATATAGTAGAAAGTCATCACTTGATATACTTACATATACTTCAAAGTTATTTTTCATACAAATGCATCAAAAAATAATAATTTGTTGTCATCGCTGCTAAGCGTTTAGCTAACTCTTGCGCCAAATTTTTAATGCTTAACGACATTAACGACTTGAGTATAGAAAGTCAGTAATAAATAGATACAAACTTATGTACTCTGTATTATATGACATAATACAGTGGGATTTTATTAATGAAACAAAACCATTGATGTGTTTATTTATTAATTATGTATTAAGTTTTAAAAAAATAAATATAATAACCAAACTTAAAGTGTTTTGCAAATTAGAAAATTGCTGTTATAATATTTATGAAAAAACCATTAAAACCAATTAGTTTTTAATTTAAAAGCAAAAGTCCTGCCAATGATAGCATAGAAATTTTTTAATTAAATTGAAATTTATATTTAATTAAAATAAATGTTCGTTTATTGAAAAATTTTTGGTTTGAAAGTAAATTTTTTTATTGTATAAAATTTAACTAAAAATTTTATACCAATTATTTTAATGACTATTTGTATGTGTGCCTCAAGAATATAAAAATGTAGTTTAGTTTAAGTTATATATAAATTTTTTATTGAATCACAAAAATTGGTAACAATTTGATGATTGAATTGAAAGGCATTGTAAATACAGTGAATGATTTCTGTAATAATGTCTATATAGGAGTTGAATACCAAAAATTTAAAGCTTAAGTTAAACTTTTTTAAGTATATAATAGAGTGAATATGTCTGCTCTCGTGCCTGAACCGCATTACACGCATCACTAACTGTCGTCATTCACATCTATTTTCTTAATTCAATAATCAAAAGTAAATTTTCAATTTGAAAAAAAATGTAAAAAATTTTATTTAAGTATTAAAAATGTTTAATAGTAAGTAAGAGATTAAACAAGAAATGCTATGAATTCTTGTATAGAAATTAATTTTTGTTTTATATTTTATTTAATACTTTAATTTTGCAAACATTAAATTCTATTCAAATATTAATATTTTTTTGTTTAGTATTTTGTCTCAATTGCTTGTAATTTGTAAGTTGTTTCATTTATCCATTTATTTATTAAATTGTTTTATTTTATATTTTTATTATCCACCATTAAATTGCAACATATTATTAAATTAAACAATTTTCATTAATTTGTATCTTTTTTATAATCAATATTTATTATATCATACCAAACATCTGTTTTTTATTGTATTTTACATTTAAAAAATCTTTTCATTGAAAGTAATTTTTTCACTCTTATAGGTAACACCAAACGACTTATAAGTCAAATAATTATAAGTTTAGACTCAGCTATAATTTTCAGACAAAACTTCAGAGACTTTAACAATAATTGCTATTTCTTTCTCTCTCTCTCTCTCTCTCTCTCTCTCTCTCCATTTCTATATCTCTATTCTCTTATTCTGTTTGTTCATTATTTACCAGAATATAATAGAGTAGAGAGGAGTTGAATATCAATATAATAACTCAAATGTTAGATTCAAGAGTAGCCTTTAGGCGAGGGTTGATGTTGTGTTCCCCATTGTATAACTACATGGTATTTACTGTTGCAATGAGTTTTAGGTTTAGGTTTTTCTTGTGAGTAATTTGATTCAAGGAATTGTAGAGAAAAATAGATAAAATAGAAAGAAAGGAAAATGAGAGAGAGAGAGAGAGAGAGAGAGAGAGATGGAAATATATAGTCAAAAAATAAATAATTTTCCCAAATGAATATAACTTAAGTTTGGTGTCACCAAAATATAATAAATATGAGTAACTCTTTTGTTGTGTATGTGTTTGAGAATAAACTGTAGATATGAAAGAGAAAAAGAGGCAAATATTGCTCGGAATTTCATAATACTTTTCAAAGCAAATACTGGTAAATAAATTTTCTTTATATTTTCTCTAATCTTCTTTACTCTACCGATTGAAACGTAAGAATTTCTTTCATTATGTTTTGCAATGAAGGCATTCATTTCATTCATTTATTTATTCATTAACTTTTATATAATATAATATATAAGAAAGTAAAAGCCAAGAGATTTTAGTGGCAAATGATATGCTGCACACAAAAATAATTATCTATAAAGTATTAGTAGTAGTTGTTGTCCAATCTTATTAAAACCAGTAGTCACTGTGTATTAAGTTTTAATATTATGTTTATAATTAATTATAAACCAAAATATGTTGTGATATATAAAGTCTTATATAATACCTCTGTATAATAGAAAATATTTGCCACATATTATACATACTGTATGAACGCATATATTAAGCCTCGTTTAGCATAATTAGAAGAGAGTAGAAGAGAGTAGAAGAGAGAGAGAGAGAGAGAGAGAGAGAGAGAGAGATAGATAGATAAGGAAAGAGAATATAAGTTTATAAAACTGACTGAAAAATTTCTCAATTACTTTACAAATACTGTCACATATAATGTGAAAAGAGTCAGTCATTCACAGAGTGAAGACATAAATGTTAAAATAATTTGAATGCTTCACATCACTTCACTCTCTTACTCTCTCTTTTAAAAAAATGTTTTCAAAAAATGATTTTAACAAAAGTAAAGAGTCGGAGATCAGTGAAAAATATAAGTGAAAAATAAGGAAAAAATTATTGCCATTTCTTTTGTAAAGAAAAGTTTTAATAATTTTATTTTTTATTGTTATATAACGCGAGAATCACTATTCTCTCGCGTCTATTCTCTCTCTCTCTCCCTCCATAAATATATCAATTGTATTGTTATTATATCAAAATGTTCACAATATTTTTATATTGTATATAATGCCAAATGTGTGTCCCATTTGGTTTGGCTAATATCTATTTTGTGACATTATTTTTTTTTGGAGTTGATTTTACATTAAATTAAACAAAACTATTGACTATTAATATATTACTCAATGAATTATTTTGATGATTGCCTACTATTTTCTGATCCCAAACCTATTGTTTGGCATTTTCTTTTTTTAAATACTTTAATATCTTTATTATATTAAAGTAATTTTATTTCTAAATTTAAAGTGAATTATTGCCACTTTAAGCGTTGTTTTATATATTATATTCATTTATTTAGAGATTTTTATACATTGTATATATTGTTATTTCTTATTTTGTTGTATATATTTTCTTTTACTTTTTATTAATGTTTACTTTATATAAATTTTGCTCATTTTATGCTACATTTTATGACTGATATAACGATACCGTATTATCGCTAGACTTTTGGCCCATTTTGAAATCTAAAGTTATACAAAACTAAATGCAGACAAACATTGTTTATTTGATATAAGTTTTTTACTCCTTTTTTTGATATAAATTATTATAGATATTTCTTTGTGTTGACAGACTTTGTTTGCTATTGTCTGATGAAAAGCCAAATCATCTAAAAAGTCCAAAATTATTGTACAATTTTATATTCTTTGCAGTATATTAACAAATGTAACTGAAATGGCAATCCATTTATATATATTTAGTTTTTGTTTTGCATTAATAAATAATTAGCTGTGATTTACGACAATAAAAATAATTATTACATATTATTATACAATTATATAAAAATATAATAATCATTTGCTTAAAACATGAATAAAATGCAAAACAATGTAAATTACATTTGTTTTCATCTCTCTCTCTCTCTCTCTCTCTCTCTCTCTCTCTCTGTTTTGAGAAAGTATTAGTCGTAAACATTAAGCGTTTGACATATTATCCAAATTAATCAAGAGTTGGCATTCAATTGTGATCTCATTTTTTATAATTAGAGAAATAGTCAGAAAACATACATTGCTTTCTCTTTCACTTGTTTTTTGTATTAATAAATTAATTTATTGAATGCAATGAATGGTGTGATGAATATATAGGACATGTACTCTTCGTTTAAATTATGTAATAATTCAAATAAATATGAATATAAAAGGAGTTCATTTCAAAAAACATCCATAAAAATAGCCATAAATATTGCCACTAAATTTTTGGGTATGTGTGCGCTAACGTGTATATTCAAAGCAAATTAGGTAATAAATATATAAATAAATAAAACTATAGTATAATAAATTAAAATCAATGTTATTGTAAATGTTATTCAAGATTTATTCAAAATTATATTTTATATAAATTAAATTTTATTTGTTATCTATTTATATAAAATAAAACTCAAATAATAATAATATGTTTTTTTCTATAAACTATTGTATTTGTATTATAATTGAAAATTCTGTTTATGTATTGAATATTACTATCAAAACATATCGCATAAGGATTTTGTATTATTATTAATATTAAAGCATTCAATCCTATTATAATATAAAGCAAACTAAACAGTATTTTTGTTATAATATTAATCTTAATTTTCAAACAAATTATTATTCTTAATCACAAAATATATATATAATTTATATAATAATATATATAAATAATCTTATTTTAGTAACAATAAAGATGAAAAAACTAAATTAGATAAATAGATAATTATTTTTAGTAGAAAATTTATAATTAGAAAACTAATTAATCTGATAATTATAAAAACTAAATAAATTTATTTTTTTAGTTTACCAAAAGTTTATGTTAAATGGGTTTAGAGAGAGAGAGAGATAGAGAGAGAGAGAGAGAGAGGGAGGGAGGGAGAGAAAGAGAAAGATAAAAGCGTCGGGCGTTTAGATAGGAATATTGAATAGAAATTTGTGATTCACTGCCTTATCTAACAATATATTATATAATATTATACAGAAATATATTTATATTGTATATACAGATATATCTCATTAGTATTGGCGACAGTATAAAATAATTTTCAATGATATAATTCACATATTTTTTTATGTGTTGGTGTGTTGTTTGGCGACTAAATTTATTTCTTAAATGACAAATAATATTATGCATTACATGGCAAAGCAATTTTCATGTGAAACACATTGTATATTAGTATTCTATTCTTTACTCTCATTTTTTTGAAAAGTAATTTATAAGAGAGAGAGAGAGAGAGAGAGAGAGAGAGAGAGAGAGAGAGAGAGAGAGAGAGAGAGAGAGAGAGATAGAATATTAAATTAGTTAAGCATCAGTTAAACTATATTAGCAAACCATATAAGTGACCAAAAAAATTTTTTTTTTGCCAAACCGATTATAATTTTTCAATCGTTAGCTTTTTTTTTGTTGTATCAATTTTTTAATATATAAATAAATATATACAAAATTGTATGCATAACGTTACTAGTTAATATTAGCTGTAATTATCTTACAAATTTTAATAATATACTGAATAATTTTTTTATGTAGTAGAATATTCTGTATATATTATATTTTTTATGCAATTTTATACTTTAGACAAATATTTGGCCGAATTTTATATACGGTATAAGTTTTTTTATTATTATTATATATATTCAAAAGCACAGGTATCCACTGGAAACCATTACTATATATAATATATTACATATATTATACGTGTTATATACCAGACTATATAGTATAAACTATCGTACGATAAACACATTATTAATATAATAGTTATATAAACTAAACTACTGACTGACTCTATCTCTCTATTCTGTTTTGTATTTTTTTACTGTTGAAACTCTGCACTCTCTCTCTCTCTCTCTCTTTCTTTCTTTCTTTCTCTCTTAAACCAAACGATAAAATCGGGTCAAATCGGAGCCTCACTTTCTAAACGCTATATAAAACTTTATAACTTAATCTAATATTTGTATATCATTTTAATTTGAGTGACGTTTAGCATACAAATATTTATTTGTAAAATAATTATAATTAAATATTCCAGGTAAATTAACTGGGAGACAATTAACAACATATACATTTAGATTAATTAAAAATATTTAAAAAAAACTAAATTCAATATTTGTTTTTCATTTTTTAATATATAATTTTTTAAATACATTTTCTTATCTTATGTTTTAGTTCTGGACACTAAACAGATGTTTAACTTTTTTTGAGTAATTGTTTTTTATTGAGTATAATATATTAAACTCTTTATAGAGTTAACAATAAACAAAAAAAAAGATGGTAAATATAATTGATTCACCTTTGTTTAGCTTGTTTCATTTTGTAATAAAATTAATCAATAAAATCACTTTCATTTTTTAATAGCAAATAGATATAACTGGATCTTTTTTTTATAATAAAAAATAATACAAACTTAACAAAAAAAATTATATTATATTTATACATATTATTTTATATAATAATCATTTGTTTAAACAATTACTTCATTTCACATGTCTTTCGCAACAAATTATAATAAAAAGTTTTTTTTGTTAAATAATCATTTTTAATGAAATAAACAAATTATTTTTTTAATATTAATATATTTATATTAAATATATAATATATATAATAATAGTGTAGATAATAATGCTATGAATTGAGCGTTCATTTGGGAGAATTTGTTTTTTATATAATATATAATATGAGTATATAATTCAGAATTAGTTTATGATTTTCATTGTGCATATCATTCCTGAAAGAAAAAACTTAATAATAATATTGAAATATTTCTGTACACATAAATGTATCTGTAATTGTAAAACATAAATATATAACTTTTTTCATATTTTAATATAAAGTATAATTTTTAACAATTTATATATAAATTTTATACTACTATTGTATATTATAGTTTTTAAAGGTTATAATCATCAGTGTGGTAATACTATTAATTAAAATAATAACTAATATATTAATTGAAAAAAATAATAATAAAATAAAATCCACATAAAATTTAACGATTAGTTTAGTTTTTATTTTATATTTTGCTGTCTCTTACTCTTTAAATAATATAATATTGTATTTATGGTTGGATTGTATGGCGAATGTGTTTGCGATTCAAATGAATAGGCAGGCAGTGCTGGAAAAATAATCATCATTTTCATATACATATGAATGCTTTGGTATTATTATTATTATTATTAGTTAGTAGTAGTATTTGAATTAATCATTGAAAGTATAGTAAAAGTAATATTAAATTTTTTGGTTGTTTTTCATTGTAATATAAATTAAACAAAAACTCTTTCATTACTATTATTATCATTATTTTCATTTGATGTCTGGTTCTGTTCACTCATTCACTCTCTATCTGTCTATCTATCTATCTCTTCATTTTGTCTATTGTCTAGCATTTCGTCTCCTAATTAAAGCCATCACTCATTTAATAAGTATTTAATTTATTCAGAAATTAAATTTAATAATCAAATACTAAATCAATTGTATTGACAAATCACTGGCAAATTTCACTGCTTTCTCAGCCTTCACTGCACTTGTATTTTAGGCACAATTTTAAATATACCTCAATATAATTATATATAATATAATATAATAATTTTTGTGTGTTTTAAAAAGTATAAATTGAAAATAATTAACTTTTTAACCCATCTTACTTATAATGTATTGTGTTTTTTTTGTTTTTGTTTAAAACATTAGTATTAAAACAGTTTTCATTAATATATTTTTCATTTTTAACGGACGGCGTTTTATTTTGCTATCAAAAGCTTATTATATAATATAATTTATAATATAATATATTTTTGTTGTTTTTTTGGAAAGTATCCGACAAATAATGAATATTTTCTGACAAAACAATAAATAAATAAATTTTTCATTTTGTTTGCAAATTATAGCCAATGGTTTCATAATATATATTATATAATATATAGAGATATTAACAATGAATAAAATATAACAAAAATGACCACAAGATATACAAAAAATTGACAAATTGTTTGTTTTTGATGACCACTTTTCAAATATATATGTTTAGTGTATACAACGATAACAACAGTACAAGAGATGATCGATGGATAGGTTAGGAGAGGATGTATTGCTGAAGAAAGTGATGTCTCGGCGAAAGTTTTTTTTTCAAGTTATATTCAAATAAATAAAGAGGTATTCAATTGATGTGTAGAGTTTTTTTTTTCCAATATCGTGATGTCTTCAGTACAACAATAAAACTGTTGGTATTTTTTTGGTTGAAAAAATGCACTAGTAGAAAATAAACTAAACTAGGTAATAGTCATAGCTATCTGGTTGTAGGAGTAGCTAAAGATGACAGGGATCCATTGCCAAGGGCTCCCTGTCTAAGCAATGGAAAGCGTTTATCATTAATGGGAGCACTACCTGGATTGTGACCACCGGTATTGGATCTACCGGTGATGGCTTGTTGTGGTGGGTTATTGTTATTGGTATTATTGTTGGCAACACTGGAGGCTCTATGAGGTGAGACATTGACTTTATTGGATGAGTTAGTCAGCAACGGTGTAGTCAATTGGTCACTACACGTGTCGTTGTAGTTGTTTTGGTCGTCGACAACATAGCACTGGTTATGAGCGTTCATCACATAGTTTGTACACATTTGATGAGATTTTTGAGTCATAAACATATCTTCACTACTTGTGGAGGAAGCCGATGACGATAGTCCGTCGCTTTCCATCGACGCCAATATCTTTGGCCGTCGATAGCCGTGCGATTGCGGTGGACTGACTGGCGGTCGACATAAAGGACTTATGGATAGTTCCCGTTGACGTTGCAGTTGTTGTTGCTGTTGATGGTAACGCTTTTGTAGAAGATATTCTTGATGTTCAACGACGGCAACATTGATGGGAGGATCGTTGTCCTCCAGATATAGTTCTAAAGACATGGAATGAGTGGGTGATCCCGAACACGAACATCGGGATGAACGCCACTTGGAGGGCACGACCAGAGAGCAGCCCTCGGGATCGCTCAGTTCGGTGTCTTGAGGCGACGGTAGACCGAAATATGTGGTCTCAATATTTGGACTCAACAGATGACTGGTCCCACTTGAAGGAGATGTGAGGCAAGGCATGACCTGATCTGCAATTGAATACCTTCTCCTATGTTTGCTTACCTGGTGTTGGAAACGTCCACCACTTGCACCACTACTACCACTAATAGCTTTTGATGATTTGGTGGTCAGATATCCCAGAATAGGTTCCCCGTCATTGAACATAGTTTCTTGTATTGTCTCGTGAATGCGACCGCTGTTTGTGCTCTCAATTGCATTACTATTCGATGATATCGTTGCTAATGGAAGTGTCAGAGCGCCGGCGTTGGCCTTTGAATGGCCTCTACCGCCACCGCCAACCGCCATATCACTCCTTATGGACGACAACTTTCTGGTGATCACAGCACTGGACAGCGACGTCGACGGGGCGCCCAACGTAGCGGCCGTCTCGGGCTTTACGGGCACTACTTTGACGCCGAGTGTATCCCTCACTTCAAACGTTAACACACAGGCGGCTACGATCACTATACCGCCCAAACCCATTATCACTGGCCCGACATATGTCAGGTTATGCAGGTGTTGTTTGGTGTCCGGATCTATTGTAGGCACTATTGTTCCGTTTTCTAACTTTACATTATCTACGGCTAGGGGTTCGGCAAAAAAGCCCACCACCGACATGACAGTGCCCAACACTAACAACACTATACCACCGCTTAAGGCTTTCAATGCAATACAGAAGCAATGCCACGTACACCTCAGACGGGGCTCCGAGTCTTTCTTCTTGTCGTTATCTTTATCCTTATCAGCGTTTTCTCTGTGGGCCGGATGTGGATAAAACTCGTGCGGATGTTCGCCCGCAAACTTTGCAAACTTCTTGTCGGCGTCGGGACCTAAAGAATGAGCGGCCGGTGAGTACGTTCGGCCCGCTTGGAGGCCAGGGATATGTGAAGGTGTACGGGGTCTACCTTTGTATGATGTCGGCGGCACTAAGGGTCCCGACACTCGCCCTGTAGTCTGTTGTTGGCGTAGCTGTCGTCCAATTACAGCCGCACTGTTCATAGTATATTAAATCAATTATTCAAACCAACAATTGATTATATTTTGATTAACTAATAATTTCATATTCATTTGTGGCGACAAATTATTTTGTGTTTTTCATTTAATTATAATAATGTGTCGATCACTGACTGACAAGTTTTTTTTATAATAATAATTGCAAGCATTTCAATAAATTTAGTTATTAATTTAAATGTTAATCAAATAATTGTTTGATTGAAATATATGTTCATTAGATCAGTTCATTGTCATTGCATTATATCATATATCATATGTGTTTAATAACGAGCAGTTCCGCACACAAACATTTTTGGGGCAAGACATTGGGCATACCATCCATTATAATAATGATTATAATAATCACAAATTCATCCACTAATTGATAGTTTCATTTCAATTTTATTTATTTTTTTCATAACTCGTGCGATAATTTTCATTTCATTTCACATATCATTCACTTGTGATTTATATTTGTAATGAAACACTACGTTATTAGAAGAGTAGCAAGTTTTTTAAAGTATAATATTTGTATTATAGCAACACAAGCACTAATCATTATAATAACCGAGCCACTATTAAAAACATTATTGGCAAATTGTGTCATTCAATATAATAATAATATAATGTATGGATATATATATACAATCAAATCAATATAATCCGGTACTGCATTCCGCATAATTCAATTCAAAACCGTTAGTTATAGTAATAATAATAATCATAATTCATCTAAATTTGAGTGAATATTATATTCATCACAATTCACATGTCATCGCAACTACCGATTCATATGGATCTTCATTCACAGAATATATATATTATATATATATATTTAATAGTAATCTATGATTAATATTAATAAATAAAATAATAATATATATATTCTTTAATAAATTTATTTATAGCAATATTTAATACTTATATATTAATGGTTACTAATATTTATATCACTACAATTTGATGTGAGTGCGAAAATGGTCTATTAGCATGGTATGGTAGCATTGCTAAATTATGATTAAATTAATATATTTAATATATAAACTAGCACATTCCTGTAATTGAATCATATAGGATCAGAGAAAAATCAAATTATAACAGTGTGATATCTATATTGTGAAATAATTAAAGTGCAATTAACGTGCGTTTTTTAATGTCTTCAATCTCAATACAATCTCTTTTTTTTTTGGTTGCTTTTTTGATATTTGTGTCAATACTTTCAGTCCCACTACTACGACAAAGTGAAAAAAAGTCACTACCACTACAAACTATACACTACTACTAATATACTACTAGTATTATGTATTACTATTGGATATTATTTTTTTCTGTGTGCTAAACACAACAGCAATCAATAGTTATGTCAAATATATTGATATATAAAGTCAAGTGAAGTATAAAAGATAGAGAAATAGAGAGAAAAAAGATAGAAAGAAAGAAAGACAAGAATCTAATATTTGAAAATCATAAATAAATAAATTACTGTAAAAATATTAAATTAAATATTAATATAATAATGTAAACTTAAGAAAAAGTACAGGTGCTTTTGCAAAGTTCTCCATTACATTAAATTTATAATTATAAAAATCTGTTATCAAATTATTTTATTATTATTATATGTATTTTGTTTTGTATGTTATTTAAGTCTGTGATGCGTTCATTAAAGCGAGAGATTTAGTTCATTAATAAGTATTAGTGAGAAGTTTGCAAATTAAAGATAGAAAGAAAAGAAAGCAAGAAATAGTAAGAATATTCTACAACTACAGAGAGCTACTGTATATGTGTGTACTATATTCTCTAATATATAAATAGTTATATATATGTAATATGAAGTGTGAACTAGATTTTTATGTATATTTCTACCTCATAATGGCTCGCAATTAAATTGTTGATACAGTTTCACAACTGTTTTGTTGTGGCGTTTGGTTGTCGAGTAGTAGTAGTTGTTGTTGTTGTAGAAGTAGTGGAAGAATAGGAATTACGGCACAAGTAGTTGTTTGAGTAAAGCATTTGTTTTTTCTAATACAATGCTTTTACTCGTTTAACTCTTAAGCCAATCATATCTGATATTCAAAAGAATATATTTATATTTATATATTTATTTTAAATAATTTAATACTAGTTTATGAATAATTGAATAAAACCTCTATTCTCACTGAACAACACATAGAGTAGAGTGGTTTGTAAACCAATGAAACCATTTATTTTGCCCATCATTTCTAGATATTTTTTGGATGCATCTGAATGAATGGTTATGTATAATAAAACAATGTTAAGTTAGTAATAAAATTAAGATTATTGGTGCCTGTAAATCAGTTTTTACATGATATTAATAACATATATGGACAAGTTATACAAACTAAATATAAAACATTGAAAAAATAAAAGCGCAAAAAATAGACGATAATAGCTATTATTGATGTGTGTATTGGATTTGACAGACAGTGTTGGGGAAAGAAAGTGTAGACACAAACTGCAAGAGAAAAGGGATTAGAAGTAAGTTTAGAAATCGCCATCAGTTTTAATAAATCCAGTGCCACTACCGCTCAAGTCTTATATTAAGATACAGGCTTTGCCAAAACCCTCAAAGTCCGTTTATTCAAGTTTTAAGATATTTCCAATTGAGCTAGATCCAATATTTTTTCAATAAAGAAGAGCCATTTTCATCACCAATTTTTTGGTAATATTGGTTCTTTTATATTCCTTCTGGTTTTGTAATGGC
>JAQIWK010000542.1:0-15315 GCA_034695265.1 Dissorhina ornata | reverse complement strand
AAAGTGGTGTCAGTGGCTGTGAGTGGGCCTGTGGTCAGTCGCGACTCGACTCTTGAGTTATAAAAACCGTTTAGTTTTATTGCACTTAAACATTGACTTCCGTTATACTTATATTATATGACACTATTCTGTAGACCTATTCTGCGCTTCTTCTTTCTTATGTCTGCAAAAGTGTTGCCAATTCTTAGAAGAGTTTTAAAAAAGTATAGATAAATAAATAAATAAAAAAGACTAATAAATTATTTGTGTTTATAAAACAGGTTAAGCATAGAGATAGTGAAAAGTCAACTATAGTAGCAAAATGTGTGATATGGGAACGTATTACCCGAATAACGCGGGTTACGTGTCGGGACCCGCACCTCACGACCAATACAACGGCGAATCGCATCATCACGTGATGAACGCGTGTCACGAGAACGGTAGAGGACCGCCGCCTCTTCACCCGTACCATCAAATGCAATACAACGGCCAACAGACAGATCAGGCTAATTATCCGCGCTTTCCGCCTTTCAGTCGGTTAGATGTAAAGCCTTGTCCTGACGGTACAAATCCACAAGAGCCTAGTCCTTACTACAATTGCGGCACCACTACAGCGCCGGCACCTCATCAGCAGCCACCGGCACAACCGCCACCGCCGCATCAGCAGCCAGTTATTCCCATTCAATACGATACGTGCGGCGGAAGGGGGTCTATAACGCCGCCCCACGAGTCGCAACAGTACGCCAGTTGTAAAATGCAACAACAAATGCACGGCCACACCGACCCGCTCGCCCCAGGCATACCTAACATGATGACCGGGTCTCCACCATCACCACATCACCCACAACACCATCAAATGTATCAATCGGGGGGTCCGGTGGCCAGTCCTCAACAAAATTCCAATTCGGCGATGTCTTCGCCACTCTATCCATGGATGAGATCTCAATTCGGTTTGTTTTGTCTTATTTTAAAATTTATTACATTTATATCTAAATTTATGCCTTAATATCCTATCATATCTATACATTTCATTGCATTATCCGGTTTTTGTTTGCATTTTGAACTCAAACTATAAATTGTTCATTTGCTGTCACTTTATTTTTATTTCTGTAAATATTTTTTTGTGATATATTTTTAGCTCAAATTTCCCAAACACTACACACACGTTGTGTTTTGTCACTGTTTTTTATTGACCACCAATAAAAGTTTTGGGCTATTTTACTGATTTTTAACTATAGCTCTAAAAAATATATATATAAACTATTTTTATGTAATGTTAGACTATTGGACTACAGGCCAGGCCTACCGCTAAGCCTTACTCTATACTTGCTATTAATTATTAAATAATATAATATGATGTGAAAATGAAATATACATTTTGAAAAAAGTGAATTTATGAAATTGTAAAATAAAAAGTTTTGTAATTATTTTATTTTAAATATATTTAAAACTATTACAATGTCAAATAAATTATAATATTTTAATACTAAAATTAAAATAATTTATTTGTTTAGTAACTATTTTATTAAACATTAAAAAATACAAAAAAAAACTAATGAAAATAACCAAAGATTTACATTAATTTAATTGAAGAAATTATATTAAATAATAATACTATTTTTTTGGGTAAATTATTTTTAAAAAACTAATAAAAATATTTTAATTTATATAATAATTTTTCCTTAACGCCATAGTGAAATCCAAAGGCCTGTGATTTTAACTTTAAAATATGGCTATAATTTTATGAGTGCCTACTGTTTAACATTACATTAAAATTTGTTAAAATGTGTTTAAAATGCTATAAAATAAACCAATAAATCATTTTTTTAGAGAAAAATAAAGATAATTTTAATTTGTGTTCATGTTTTCAAAATAAAGAAAAAAGTAATTCAAATTTTCGTATCATTTTCTCATAAGTTTCGTGAAAATAAAAAATTTCATTAAAAAAAACTTTAAAGAAAAGCCTTAATGTATAGCACAAGAAAATATAGTGTAAGGGAGTGTTTAGTTTTTATCAAACTAACTAATCATTAGTTAAAACATAGTTTGAATTGCAATTTATATACATATATATAAATTTTTATTTTTATTGTAGATTTAATTATTTTGATTTATATAACAATGTTTTTTTTAATAACAAAAATATAAACAGAAGTCACAACACATATGATAGACTCAATTCGGAAGCAATATATACAATAAATTAAAGTTTATATCTTATAAAATAAATTATTTTATAGTACTTTTATATACATATTATATATATATTTATTTGCGGTCATATTATGTCTTTTATTGGTTTACTAAATGCATTGGTTGTATAGAAAAATAGCATACTTATCATAAAAGTTTATGTAAATTTATAAAATTTGATTTGAAATAACTTGTATATACGGTATATACCCTTTTTGTATATATTTAGTAACTATAAATTTAAAGGAAACTATTGATTTAAAATGTATAGAAAATTAGACAAATTATCAATTTAATGTGATTTTAATTTGATTTTAATAAGTTTAGATAAATAGCAGTCAATAAAAATGTGTTTATTTTTCCTTTTAAATGCTTAGCTAATGATTATCTCATTTTGATTGTGTTTTTATTACAAAAACACTAATTTATATGAATAAATATATATAAATTTATTTAAGTCTTAATCATTTATTACTCGTAAATCATTTGATAGTTTTTTTCTTGTTGTATATTACAGTATAGTTGTTATGAGTCTATAAAATACAAGCAATAAATACATAAATAAAATCATAAAAACTTTTTTTTAATTTCTATTTTTCTTAATTTATGACAATTATTCATATGAAATGTCAAAATTATTATTTACAGAGTATATAGCGGTTTGAAAGTATAGTTATGTAATTCAACAGCACATATATAGTTATATATTTTTAGTATCAATTAAAAAATAATTAGATTTTTTATCTGAACATATCATATGTTAATTACGTTAATCAAAAACCTATTCACAGCTTTTAAGAAAATTATAATAATTTTAATTTAAAAAAAATAAATTAAAACAAGTCTTGGATATAAATAAATTATAAATTAATTAATTATTTCTTTTTAAATGAAAGTAATGAATGCTTTTAAAAAACGTCACCCAAATAAAGAGTATATTTTCTTTACAAGTGATCTCTCTTTTCAGTCCAAAATAAAAAGTTTTTTCAAAGTCTTATAGAAGAGAAAAAAATAATTAACTGACAGCCAGAATAAATGGATATAATCTGTAATTTTTTGTTATTATATATCTCACGCGTTATGTCGCTATTTTTTCGCCGTCTCATGATTTGGCAAAATAGGGTTTAAAACAAAATAATTATTTCTTTTTTTAAATATAAGTTTTTCTGGCATTAAATCATTGAACAGACAGTAATTCAGCGTTTTATTCAAATGTATGTAACTCTGGCGATGCGTCTCTTTCTCTCTCACTCACTCAACTGTTTTGAAAAATATTTTATTTTCTTGTTTGAGGCGATACTCTCTTTCAAACGCCAAACCATATAAATTTTGTTTGAAGTTATATTTTATTTTTCTTTATATTATTTCTCAAAATAATATTTAAAAATTTATTTAAACAAAAATGTTGTATTTTTTCAAACTAGTATTTGGATGAATGCAAAAATGCAAACTAAACTACAAATGAATTATATTGTAACTCTTTTTTCTAAAATGTTTAATTGCAATATTCAACTAAAATATAATTTAAAATCTAAAGTCTAGTGTAGGCGCACAGCAACAAAATTATAGCTGACAACCAAAAAAAAAAAAGCCAATTAGTTGTTAATTTTGATGAATATATTCGTTTAAAATATGTGAAAAAAAGAGTGAATTTTTTTTTGTAACAATGTTTTATGACTTTAAATATAAGTTGCTTTGAAATGAAACCAACAGAAGCCAAATGAGTGAACAGAGCAGCCAAAGAAGCAAATTATATATAATTAACTAAAAGCTTGGAAAGAGAGAGAGAGAGAGAGAGAGAGAGAGAGAGAGAGAGAGAGAGTGAGAGAGAGAGAGAAAGGCTGAGAGAGAGAGAGGCTGAGAGAGAGAAAGAGAGAGAGAGAGCAATGGTTCTTAAGGGAGCCATTCATCGTATGTCAACCGATCATTTAATTGATGGATATATTTTATTTTCATCAAATAACAGATTATCTCACATTTGGATTATAGTTTTTATATAATTTTAGTATTTAAAACAAAAGATATATTGTAATAAATGTAATCCTTCAGTACATTTGTTGCATAAATGTAAATTGTATTTATATGTATAATGTATTGCAAACAAATTTAATTTATTCAACAAATTTGTCAACAAAATTTAGATAATTTATAAAACTTTTGTTGTTGGATTTAAGTTTTAGCTGAATATTTTTTGCTTTTAATCATCTCTACCGCTCTCTCTCTCCCCCACCTCTCTCTCTCTCTCTCTCTCTTTCTTTCTTTCTTTCTTTCTCTTATATGAAAGCATTTGATGACAAGTATTAGCGAAACAAATGGTGCGGACCAGTAGTTCTCAATACATATTAGTGAAGGCAAAACCAAATTGAAAAGAGTATTAAGAGTAAAGTTATGAGAAATAAACTACAGATTCATTTGGTGTTAATGTGTTGCCTATGGAGGGGAACAGTAGTCCAAAATGTTGATGAAAAGGCATTCCTTATATAAGTGTTTTTGGTGTAGCTATGCATGCATTCAATACAATTGTGTTTTTTTTTGTGTTCACTCTATGTTTTAACACTTTTATAGATTGATTGAGTGTTGGACACGAGTTTTTTTTTCTCTTATATTATGTATCACTAGGACTGCATTGTTACTGACTTTTAGCACACAATTACTGAACTAAAGTTAAGACTGAATTTTATGATTGAGTGCCGGCCCTCTCGTACTACACTCTCTATACCACTCGTCACATCATTGAGACAGTAAAAGCACTTTATTGAGGCATTAAAGACACATTTCATTTGTTTTGTACGCCTAATCTTATATGATATAAATATAAACATTTTTTATAGCCACTCTCGTATCATTTAATTCATTATTAATTGTTAATAAAATTTTGTTTAATTAAGTTTTATGAAGGATTTAGTTGCCTATCGATTGTGTGATCCGTTTTGCATTTGTTTGGATAAGTTTTTGTGAAGTAAATCAAACTCTATGTGTGAGTGATATATATGAGTATTTTATGCTCGCATTCAGCTCTCTATGAATTAAGTGGTCGTCTTCTGTAAACACTATAAGAAAACACTTCTCAAATCGCAGCCAAACCTTACAGTTAAGTCACAAAAACAAATATTTATATTATATAAACTATTTTCCTATTGCTTTTCACAGTCTGTGTAAAGCTTTATATGAGTCTTAATATAAATTTAAATAATATATTTTGAATTTTAACTTGTTTTTTATTTGTTTCGAGACAATCATTAATAATTATTTATTAAAAATTTTAATTGTTATAATCTATTAAATAATTTTTTACTTATAATATTGTAATGCATTACAATTACTATATTTTGTTTGTGTTTCACAAGAATTGCATTGTTTAAAATTAATGAACAAAATTTTGCATTCAAAATGAACCAATTATATTCATATTTATATTAAGTGCAATTATTTTTGAGTATAATTAGACCAATTGTAAGTAAATTTTAGTGTTTTGATGTAAAAACTAATGGAAAAAAAGAAAACATCTAGAATTGAAGGAAAAGACTATTATAACAGTTTTTATGACACAAATATACGTGAGGGGAGAGAGAGAGAGACTGAGAGAGAGAGACTGCGAGAGAGAGAGAGAGACTGAGAGAGAGAGAGAGAGACTGAGAGAGAGAGAGAGAGAGAGAGATGGGGATGCAGTTCAATGATTTTTATAGTGCACTCCCAGTGGCATAAAAGTCGATATCGAGATCTATAGTATTACTTGATATTAAAGTTTTTGTGAGCACAAGTCGTGCACAATGTCTCTATTGATTTATCTATTGTAGGAGAGATTGTAGTCACACAGTAGTAGTAGTAGTTGTTTTGGTCATACAATATAAAGACTACTGAAATATAGTATAACTCTATCCATAACTCATAGCTATGTTTCTCGAGTGGATTGTGATCTCAAAATAAATCAGTCGATTGACATGAGAGCGCCATTTCCACCGGGGATTACATGACTTGCCATGATTTACGACAATCACATCACTTATTCTCAAACTTATTCCCTTTCATTTCATACTGTTTTTATAACTTTTCCTTTTATTTTATCCTTATTTTCATTTTAGTTTCTCATTTCACTCCATAAGACAATGTTTCATAAAAAGTATTAAACAGAAAAGTCGCTAACAATTTCTGTTTTATATTATATACACTTTTTTCTGGACAAACATTTTTGATTGTCTTTCGTAGACCGAAGAGTAAACACATTATTCTAATCCCAAACTTATATAATGTTTCTGAATATAAACGACTCTAATGTTTTGTTTTTACATCTCTTTTATGCTTTCATTTATTATATTCAAACAAACTTTCATTTCGTCCAAACATTTTTGGTTGTCTTTCTCTTTATTTGCTCAATAGAGACGACCAGATCGTCACTATCTCTCACATAAATCGCTTCAGAGGTCGCTACCACTGCCATCCAATACCCATCTCTCTCTGTCTCTCTCTTATCCCATACCATACATGTATTATCTCTTCTCTGACTCTCTCGTTATTCTATAGCACTCTTCTTCAGTCACGTATACATACGGTGTTTTGTAATTGCATTCAAATTCCTAGTCTGAGCTGTTGATTGACTTAAATTTTTAAATACTTTTTTTGGGTAAATAAAAAACCAACAAAAAACTTACCAAATGTAAAATTCACGACTTTCCTTATCGATGAATAATTAATATTTTAATCAAAATATTTCTCCCTTTTTTCTGCAAAGAATATTCATTATTTTTTTTATAGTTTACTTATTGGTAGAAAAAAATTCAATTAATTATTTAATTGAAAATATAGTTAATGGTAACAAACCTTAAATACAAATGTATTTCTCACCTCTTGTTTTGGAGTGAGAGAAGCGCTTCCCTATGGATCGCTAAGTCATCGGTAGATTTGAAATAATAGTTATAAAAACATCAAAATTTTATGTGCATTTAATTATGACAATAATTTATGAGGTTTGCCTGAGCACTTCAAGACGGTTTTTACTACTTTTTATTAACTATTTTGTCATTTATGGCATTTAAATGACTAGATACTCACCTTTCGCCAGTTGTAATACCACTTACACCACAATAACAATCATTGCAAACATTAAAACTTATATCAAAATTATTACACCAAATAAATATCACTTCTCTATATATATACAGTATTAATGAATTAACACAAAAAACTAGTATTTTATTACATTTATATGAATCAGTCGTTTAATTTATATGTGAAAAGCAAGTGTTTTAGCACTGAATTAGCCGCTCTTATTGTCTGTCTCTTATGTAATGTCTAACAAAACTGCTATTCATTTTAAAAATATTTACCAAAAAAATTTATATATTATATTATATATAATTTATACGACAAAATTGTTAACTAGTTATTTATATTGATTATTTTGGTAATACTCTAATGCTTTGATAAAATCTCTACTTTGGTTTTGTTGTTGTTGTTGACTATAATTTACTTATTATATAATTAAAATTTTCAAATAATTCATAGTTTTAGTTGCATTTTAATTCATAATAAATCATATACTGAATAGCGATAAACTGGATTTTTTTTTGGCTAACATTAATGCTAATAAACCTATTAATACTGAAAACTTATAGTTAAAATATATTATAAATATAGTGCACATCAAAACAAAAAAGTTATTTAACAACACAAGTGTTTTAAGTTAATACATTTGATTTCAATAAATTAAATATATTTTAAAATTTTTGTTTGAATAATTAATTAATAAGAATGGCGATTTGTGCCTGGGTGTTTTTGAGTACAATATACAATTTATATTGTTAAGCCATTTTGGTATTGATTTTTTTGGTGGGTATTGTGTGAGTCATTGTAGGCGCTTATCAATATTCAAAGGGAGTCATGCATTACCTGTTATCCATGTTTTTGAATAAAATCTTTTCATTATTTAGTGAATAAATAAAACAAAAGTCTCTGTTTTAAAATTGAAAGGAAATTATTCAATCAAATTAAGTCCCAAATAATAAATGAAAGTCAAATGTTGTTTAATTAAAATTGAAATTAAATCAAGAAATGTAGTGAATTTTTGGTATATATATCTTCGTTTAGCCGATGGTTACGAATATAACTCATACATGAGTTTGCGCTAAACTACTCACCAATCATAGCATCAGTATTAGTGATACACATCTAATGCAAGCAAAAAAACTTTTGAAGTTAGCATTTGAGTTCATTTTCCTCTTCAATATACAGCCCCTGTCTGTGTTTCCCATCGGCGGGAAATATTATGCCCCCAAAGCTAGTGGTAGTGGCGTTGGCTTACGAAGCGATGGTAGGGATGAGATGATCACAACGTTGGTCTCAATGATGGAGAGCACAGCTATCTTCCCACGTTTGAGTCAAGCCGTCCAACAGCTCTGTAGCTCTTTGTGTGTTATAAACCCGACAGCAGAAGCAGAGCCTGATTTAGTTGATGGCAAACTCTCGTAAATTATATGTGAATATATCTGAGCCCTACTCAACACATATGACTCCATGAGCTGAATGAACAGAATAGAGCACAAGGACTGCAGTTGTAGACTATAGTAGAGTACAGTAGAGTAGAGAAGAGTAGACCACATTTTGTATGCAACTTATGTCTCTCTATCGAAAATATTATTCTGTATATAGAGTTCACTCAACGGTTTATATGATTTAAATTGAGAATTGGCTCACAATATATAAAATAGAGTATAGAAAGTATAGCTAAAGCTATTGTTTGCAATTTTTTTAAAGCAAATAAAGGACCCGTCGCACAAATTTCATGCCAACGCCAAACCTATCCATTGAATGTGCACTCGATTTGTGCTTTTTTACCCACCAATAGATTGAAGTTTGTAATCCCCTTAAAATGTGATGTTTTTGGCTCTCTTGCAAACATTACATTATAAGTAAATATTTTGAAAAGATCAGCATCTTTTGCAGCACTATTCCTTATCATTCCCATAGAGAGAGAGAGAGAGAGAGAGAGAGAGAGAGAGAGAGAGAGAGAGCGAGCGAGAGTATTTCGTATTCAATAAAAATGTGAATAATTTCTTGAATTCATTAGACTGTGTCAGAGCTGAGTCAGAAATGTAATGCAATTTTGAATGTTATTTTAGTTGAACACCAGTAGAAAGTCTGCACAAAAATTAGACAACTATTTTAATATATATCTTAAAGCTTTCAGAGAGCTCTGTATATACTGACGGTAGAGATGAAAAATGCAGCTCAAAGGAGGAGTTAACTCAAAACGGACGGGCAAACCAGGCCTTCCTTCATATGCACACTATTTTGCACGGTTTTTGATTACATCAATAGCTAACTTATAAACTAAAAAGTCTTTCAAAACGTGATTTAAGTGCTTCTTGACAGCACATCCCATAGTTTATGTACTCTCACCCTAACGTCCATTCTCTATAAATTTTTAAAAAGTTTAATTCAAATACTTTTCAATTCTTTTAAAAGTTAATAATTATTTGAATAACAATTTTTTGTCAAAACATTTATTATACAAAAATAAATTATTTGACAATAAAATCGATTTGAGGAGTTTGTGCGCTGACTATAAACATTATATAAAAGTTATATTTTACGTCAAAAAACTATATTGTAATGAATGGTAACGTTAAGTATAAGATCGAAGAGTCATAAAGATTTGAAAGATAGTCAGTGAGTGTGAGTGAGAGTGTGTTCACTGAATGGTGTGTTTTATATATATGTAATAAATGTTTGAAAAAGCAATGCAAAAGTGTGTTGTGTGTCTGTGACGGCTATATGAATATATATTTATAAATATATTTTTGATGCATTGAATCCAAAACTCTTGAAGATCACGCAAATGTGTTGTTCATATTCCTCTTTATATGTATAATATGGTGTACAACAAGACCGGCAGTTATTGTGTTGTTGTGTTGTGCCCTCAGCCCTAATACTCCAATAACATTATCCACAGCCAAACAATCGGCTTATGATTCGGTGTGTGATCTGAGGTGAGCATCACTTTTCACTTTAAAAACTTAAATCTCACTCCTTTTCCTAACCCATTATTCTCTCCATTCAATTGTTTAGTATTTTATTTTTTGTTTTATTAATTCAAACGCTTAATTAGTTAATTTGATACTCACTTCTCATTTGCTTACACTTAATATTCGCCCCAAAAGCTATAATTCTTCTTATAATATAATATAATACTTATTTTTCTTCACATTTTTGTTTTACTTGTTTTTAACTAATTTTTATGAATTATTTGATTCAAAAATTATTGTTTGAAACATAAATTATCTTCCTTGAAATAATTTTTTATCCAATAGTATTTTGAAATAAATCTTAATTTAATTATAAGAATATATTAATAATTTTGTAGATTTATTTTGTCGATAAAACTAATTATTTATATCGAAACAAATTTATAATATCGTAAAATGTTTTTATAGATGTTTTCATATAAAAATATTTTTTTAGTACATTTTAAAACCTTGTCGTTAATCAACATTAATGAAAAAATAATAGCATAATGTAAAAGTTTGAGTACAGAGTTTGTGTAAATTGAGTGCAATTTATGGCTTTAGAGTCGATTCAAAGCTTTAAATGTCATCAATGATTGTCTGTATCATTATTTTCTATTCATCTTATGACTGAACCTAGAGTCTGATGTCACTTAAACTTTTATATGACTGTATCATACATTACATATGATTATATGGCACCCATAGTGTTATACGGCAGCACAAAAACAGCCACAAAAACCATTGCTGAACAGTTCCAGTGCTTTTCAAGAGCTGTACATAACGAGTGCGGCACTTGTGGAGCCCATCACAGACTCATAGCATTCAAATTGCTTTATTATGAATTACAAGCGATAAAAATCATAATAGTCTTGTAAACACCTCATAAATGTTATATATATTTATAAATATATATATAAAAGTTGTATATTATATATATATAATTGAATGAATAAGTGTATTTGCTTTTGACAATTAATGCCATCATCTCAATTGGAGAGCAATACAGTATTTTTTGCTTAATTAATACTTACTCTAAAAATATTGAGCCGCAAAAAAAGCTCTGACTATATAAACAATTGCATATTCGGAGCCCTTGTTTGTGCTAAACACGACTCGGAGTCGAAACAATATTTTCATTATATTAAACAAACTTTATGTTTATACACTCTCTGATGTTTGGTGCCAGCTTTGGGTAGCCCTGGTATTCATATATCAAATGGTTTGTATCATTTCATCCAAACATATAAATGCAAAGCAAAACAAACGAAATATTATGTGTGCGGAGTAACTCATGTATTATACAGTATGCGATCAAATCTGACATATAATGTCCACAAAATAAAAAACATTGTTTGCAATGAGATTGTCAAACACGGCAACCAAAGCAACCATTTTTTATATATCGCTGTTCACTGAATATTCTGTATTATTAATATAATAATCATTAAAATTATTATTTATATAATGAAATGTAAAATTACATTAATTTAAGGTCACGTACTGCTGACTATCTATTACCATTGACGTACACCTCAAGGATGTCCCTTTCTGTTTCTCTCTCTCTCTCTCTCTCACTTTGCAATTATAAGACTATTATTTTGAGCTCATTTAGGACTGCAATCAAATGCTTGCTTCAGTAAAAAACAAAGTCAGAAGTAATGATAACATGGGAACAACTCCTATCAATTCCCTTCATTTATATTTTAGCCGTTTTCAAGCCAAACGGCATCAAAAAAGTTTCAATTTTCATTTGCAAATATAAATATACATTTTCTTTTCGTTGGCCCGTCCTTTGCTTCATTATGATGATGATGATTATTATTATATACCATGAGAAAATGGACCCTGAGTTATTTTATTGAACTTTTTTTCAACACATTTTTTTTGTGTAAAATATTTTTTATCTAAATTTATAATTTAATAAATTATGTATAGATTTTATTTTTGTTTCCATGTGTATACTAACAACACTGAAATTAAATTTAAATTTAAGTCATTTGATAGAAATATAAACTAAACTTAATTTACATATTAATTAACAGTTGTGTAATGAAGTAAACCCATGGGCCTACAGGCCTTTCAAATAAGGAGACGGTTAGTCTCATATTTTAATAGCACTTTTACATATATGTATACCCGAGCCCTGTATCTACACCTAAATGTAGAGTCCATCTAATAATGCAGTCTCTAATCAGCGCTCGGTTTGTAAGTATGCGAGCGAAGGGCGTGATTCGTGAGATGTTCAGTGAAAGCAAATCATAATTTTAAGTTCACTACACCTGCCGTTTAAGCCATTCTTGTTCTCACTTTTTCTCAATTCTGATCCAACATTTAGAATAAGAAAGCCATGGATTTGATTGCTGACAAACTTGGCTTTTGTTTCGACTGGCAGTTGTCTTTCCAATGCCTGTCTGTGTCTCCCTGTGCCACTAATGGCTTTGTCTTTGTCTTTGTGTATGCCTACCTGTGCACTCCCAGTGTTTTTTTTACAGACAAAACACAACCTAAATGCTAATCAAGACGTAGTGCTTATTTGGATGCATGAGAGTTAGGGCACAGACATACAGACAAATATCCATCAGACATGAAGCATAGGTAGTGTTTATCATAATCAATGTTATCATGATTTGAGTTTTTTTGGTGACATGTTTTGCACAAAGTTATCATTTTATCCGAAAATTTGCATTAATGTCTCAACTGTTCATTTGGTGCGCTCTCGTGCATACCATTGCCTTATTCTTTGTTTTTTACTCGTCTACCAGTGCTGTGTAAGAGCTGTTAGGAAAATGTAGCCAACGCTGCGAAACGTTGTAATTAGTTTTGAGTCCTATTATAGATCATAGGCACTGGTAGTACAGTGTATTGAGTGCCCAAATATATAAAGTTCATCCTCTATTATAAGCCATTAATATCTGCCAAAAATCCAAGGGTTGGGTCTGTTATGTGGAGGCAAGGATTGGCCCCAAATCATGACGTCTAGAGTGGCATCACTAGAGATGAACACTTTTGCCGGCAATTCATTCAAAACTTAAGCTTTTATTTTCCAATCTTTTATATTACATTATATTTAAAATGCTTTTGTTTTACTTAACGTTCAGAAATAAATTGAATGGAAATTCAATGTATTATTGCTTTTTATAGTTAATATGTTTTTCAAATGTTATTTTATTTTATTAATTCAATTCGTTATAATAGTAATTAAATAATGAATTATGTATTAAATTTTTGTACATTAATAAGCAAATATTTAATGTATTTTTCAATTGTTGTATTATTTTTCTATATAATTATATTTTTAAGCTTCAGGTAAGCGATCAAAGAAATCAAGTATTATTTAAATTAATGTCTCCATTGATATATTGATTGTCATTTATTTTTGTGGTACATAAATACATTGTATTTGTACACTGTATTTGGCTTATATATGAGTGTGTTATCCTATTATATTCAAACTGATGTTCAAACTATAATAAACTCACTTTTTTCACATTTAACTAATTTATTGTCGAATTGCATGACTCTTAAGTTATCTCTCTCTCTCTCTCTCTCTCTCTCGCTCTCTCTGTTTATTTCTCTCTTTCTGTCTGTCTGTCTCTCAATTTAAACTATTTTATTCTTCATATCTCTTTATTTTTTAACTAATTTCATCACTCATTCAGGTTTTCAGGTTTTTTGATGTTTTACTACAAACTCATAAAAACCGAATATTAATATAACTTGAAAACATAAAAGAGTGCCATTAATGCCATTTATTAAACATTAATATTTATTAAACAATTTTTGTGAGGAACAGTGTGCGAGTGCAAGTTTAACTGTAATTGCATTTCAAAAATTAACATAATTTCTTAATAATTCAATTGAAATCCAAAAATTATTAATTAATATAAAAAACAAAAGTTATTTTGAATATCAAATTCATTTGCAATATATATTATATATATAATTGGCGTTCAATTGTTAGTCCCAGAAGTTTCTAATAATAGATTATATCCGATGTCTATAGATGTATGGCTTTCGGCGCCTTTAACTCTCAAATAATCGTAAGACTCGTTTCAAAGTCTTACATAAGCATAGCTGAGGGTCTGTTCGCCGCAAATGTAAATGTTTGACATTTCGGAGTCCTTTCTATTTTCCTGGAATTGAGGCCGCGATCACTCACTCACTGCTTCTCTCTTTTTTACTACAAACCAATTGTTTTTGTTTAGAATAACACTAGAGATCGAGATTACAGCTAAAAGCAAGACTTTCTGAAAGACAGTCGGACAGAGGGTTAGAGAGAGAGAGAGAGAGAGAGAGAGAGAGAGAGAGAGAGAGAGAGAGAGATGAGTATAAGGAGCGGGCGTTTGAATTGTTTTATGATAGTTAGGTTTGACGGGAGACAGAGAAATGTTTGGACACAACAACAAAAAACTCAATGCTTGACGTTATAGTTAAGGCTTATCTGTGAGACATTGGAAGCAACGATTAGATTATTTGCCCAAAAAAATAAATGTTTTCAAAATTAGACCTGAATTTTAAGGCCAATCAATGCAAATGATATTCACTAAAAAAGTACATGTATCGAAAAGGTTTAGTTTAGTTTTTTTTGTTGGATTGAGTCCTTGATTTGTAATCTCAACAAAAAAATTAATGGAAATAATTTTCTCAGAAGAAATACAAACTAAAATAGACTTGAAATGATTTGATGTAATGTTTATATGATTTGCTGCATACAAGTCAAAAGAGCAATGTGTGTATCATTGGAGGCCTTATTTTCTATACGAATAGACTATTTTTGAATGCAATAGCGATTGAGAGATGTGCCGCTCGGGACTCACTGTTCCCCAAATGTTACGCCGCTTTGTTTCCTGCGGCTCAACACAACTTTGATATATTATTTCTTGCTTTGAAAGACAAAAATACAGACATTTGTCTATTGGTTTGGCCTCACATATAGACGTCTCGCATACTTATTAAAATTAGAAATTTAAAAATGTTTTCATTGGCTTTGTATTTATTTCCATATTATTATTATTATTACTGTATTATTGCTTTTAATTTGCGATACAAAGTAGTATTGAATTGTAAATTCAATTCAGGGCTCGACCTCAGAAAGCGTTGAACTTTTGCTTTTGAGTTGAACTCTAAAAAAGTGGTGTCA